>AWOL01S0009660.1:33326-196731 GCA_000715115.1 Nicotiana otophora | reverse complement strand
CACACATANTATAGATATATATAAATATTTTTCGACTATTTTGAAAGCGGCTATAGAATGTATTTTCCCCAAATTTTTGCTAATGTGAAATCCATTAAAAGCCTTTTACACAGTTTGGGTTAGGCCCATCCTTAGGCCCATATTTGAACGACAAACTTATACAAGAAGCTGAAGGTTGTTTCTGTCTTTTTGAATCTTTACCAATCTATAGGCTCTATAGTCATCGTCTTCCTCCTCCTTGTTCACCCTAATCTGCAATTGGGGAATAAGCTTTCAAAACCATGTCTTCCTCCAAAAGAAATCACAAGGAAAAGATAATTCGTCACAAGAAGTTCGTTTTCCATTCCCTGACATATATATTTTTTTAATTTAAATTTTCTTCATCTCTTCTACTATTACGGCGTTGTGTGAGTTTTTGTGAAAATCTCAATTGAATGTGGAACTGTGGAATTTGAATAGCTCCCTAATTTGGTAACTGTTTCTGAAAAATGAGAATTTTTGTTACAGAGAAGAGAAGGCGGAAGAACCGGAACTACCAAAGTACAGAGACAGAGCTAAAGAAAGAAGAGAAGATCAAAATCCGGATTATGAACTCACTGAATTGGGCGCTTTTCATGCTGTCGCTCCTCCCGGGAATGTTGATCTTCTGTAATAACTCTCAACTCCCTTTTTTTTTTTTTTTTTTTGTATATTCCTTTTTTTCTTCAGCCTTTATTGGAGAGCTATCTATATAGGACCTTGCCCTGCATACGAAGTGCTTCGGTGCCAGTGCAGGGTAGGGGGAAGAACTTAACCGCACCAGGTGTTTTACACCAAACTATACTAATTTAGCATGGTTAAGTAATAAATTAAGGTGAAAATGTGTTATTAGAGTGTATATGAAGACATGTGTCATGCATTTATTGAATTGGTGCAAACACTGGACTCAAGGAAATTTTTTACCGCCAAAAATGGTGCGCAACCTTGCCATCAGTTTTCTGCAAAGAGGGTGTTTCCGTGCCTTGAACTTGTGACCTAGGTCACCAAAGGAGCAACTTTAGAAGTTGCTCTAGTTTTTGCCTTAGAGAGCTGTCTATATAGTTGACGGTAAAAGAGTAATTTTCTTACACATTTCATGTTTTAAACTTGTTGGCAGGTCTGCTGATGCTCACAAATTATCTATTGAGAAGAGCAAGTATCTTGGAGGTTAGTCTGCTCTGCTAAACTGCTGTTTCTATACAATACATAAGAGTATTTCTGATTTTCCAGCTTGCTTTTGGAATTAAGAGAAAAGATATTATAGAACAGCTAACTTAAAGAAGAGAGTTTCCTCGTGTTATTGTGGAAGGGTATATTTCTAATTTTATGCCCAAACGAGTTGGCTTATTTTCAGCTTGGTTTTCTTGATATATGTTCTAATTGATTTAGCTGTTCTGTTCAGCTGACCAACCATTTTTTTGGCTGATCGTGTATCAGGTGATGTGGAACACACACATTTAGTTAAAGGGTTAGATTATGCTTTACTTCACAAAGTGAGAAGTGAAATAGATAAGAAGCCAGATGCTGGAGATGAGTATGAAGGAAAACCTAGGTAACTACTGATTGCTTTGTCGCTTAACTGGATGCATGATTCCTTAACTTTAAAATTAAGGCATAAGCAACTGACAGTCTAAGGGCCTGTCAATTTGTCTGGAATGGTTGATGCAATTTCGAGCTAATAAAGTTGATCCATGTGTAGTTTCCATGCGTAAGACAATAGTTTCAGATACGAGGTTTTTTTGTAGATATTCCTATAGCTTTTCCATGCATTACCCTTGATTTATGACCACTATCATGAGATGCTTGTGTGACTTGGTAACATCTTTTTGTCTATTTATGAACTAACGAACTTTTTTGTGAATTGTACTTTTATTCCATGTATAAGAAGCAATGGGTCCGAATAATGTTCTGTTTAATTATTCCATTCCATCTCTTTTGCTAACAGAGCATCAAAGGAAGATCAGCAGATGTCATTCCGTACTGCAACTGCCAAGGTGCATTAGCTCTTTAATTGCTTCAGAGTCTCAAATATCTATAGTTGTTGCTAGGTGTTTTTATGTTTCAATAGGGTGATTGGTAAGCTTTGGGTTGCAGTCAGTATACCAATGGATGATCAAGCCTCAGACTGTTATAAAGACCAATGAAATGTTTCTTCCTGGACGGATGTCTTTTATTTTTAATATGGTATGTTTCTCTTTTTACTTCCTCTCCTCTTATTTGTGTGATTCCAGGATTCTATTTGCCCGAGAAGGGATCATTTCTGCAGACCATTGATTGATTTTTCTTATAGTGCTTTGTGCCCTAAGATCCTTTTCATATGGCGGTTGGACATGATAATAATAAAAGAACAGCTCCTCTCTTATCCCACCCTGCTTTCCCAAGTAAAAGAAGGGAAAATGCTGTAGGGAAATTAGAGTTTGTTTCTTATGGCTGGGATGAACTGTCTTGTCCTTGTCAAGTATATGCTGAAGGCCTTTCTCTTTCTTTGTTTGTGGGTGGGTGGGGGGTTGTTGGGAGTTAAATGCTAGAATCATTGAAGTAGCATCATTTTAATGCTAAAATACATGGTGACCAGATGTGTAATCTGCATAGTGAAAAAGTTGTGAACTATTCTGTTATTTTAATGCCTGCATTTACTGTGAGTGTTTTTTCTTTCGTTGTCTCTTTTTCTTTTCATGCTTATGGTTCATATGTGTCTGGCAGGAGAGTGGATACAACACTGATATTCCGACCACTCTACACAGGAGCAAAGCTGACTGTCCAGTCCCTGAGGTGTTTCTTTTTTCCCATTTTCCACTGCTGTCAGGCAATGACTTACTTTTCCATCTAAATGGGTTACCTCACCTCTTTTTCGCAGGAAATGGTTACAGTCAGTGTTGATGGTTCTGTTCTAGACCGAATAGCTAAAATCATGTCCTATCTCCGCCTTGGATCATCAGGAAAAGTTCTCAAGAAGAAGAAGAAGGAAAAAGATGGCAAAGGTGCTTAGCATTCACGCCTCTTAACTTTTACTTGTATTTTCTGAACATTTGCTCATAGTCTGAATGTGATGTAGATTCTCATATATCCAATTTATTTTATGAAAACCATTTCTCTGATTTCTGATTGGTGCCGTTGCATGCTTTTGGTATATCTATTATATTCTTGCTCACAGAGGTGAATTTGGGCCTGGTTTCCTATAAAGAAGTAGAATGTTTGTAGGCGGGATAGAATGTGGGCTTTATTCATCTTTGATTACGGGGGCACAGGGTGAAAATTAGAGGAATGTCATGTGGGGCACAACGGTAGTTGATGACTAGATATGTAGGTATATTATTCCGTATTGCCATGGAGATTAAACAAAAACATTTGGTTCTCTGGAGTCTATTATGTGTTTCTCGGAAGGGAATTTGGGCTTTTGGGGTCTCCTATTCATTGGTAAAGAGCAGGGCTTTGTACTTTTGGCTTTTGGGTTTTTTTGTTGTCTCTTCTCTTAATTGATGAAGGGATGTGCTTCCGGTTCCCTTGTTCTGACACTAGTTTTTAATATTGTGCAGGGAAGACTGTTATATCCAATGGTTACGACGAAGTATCGAAGTCTGATGCATCAAAGAGCCAAAATGATACAGAAACTGTGCCTCAATTTGCACCGCTTCCTAAAAAGAACCATTTAGAAAGAAAAGAGAATCAGGGACCTGCTGTAGCTAGAGTTGAAGAGGAAGATATCTTCGTAGGGGAAGGTGTTGACTACTCTATTCCTGCTGGAGATATGGGTCAAAGCCCTGTATCAGAGGATATGGAAGAATCTCCTCGAAACAAAGAGAGGACCTCATATTTCAGTGAACCTGCCTATGGCCCAGTCCCGCCATCCGAGCCTTCTCATGATTGGCAACAGGCGGTGAGTCAGTTTTGAGTCTTAAAGGCATAATTAGACCTTTCCTGTTAAAAAGGCTTTGTAATATTTGCTAACAAATTTGCTTGCTTCAATCTTTGTCCTACATTTCTCTGAAGAAAAGATGAAGTTGGATGCTGTCATCATATTTGTCCAGCACCGACTTTCCTGTAATTACTACCTTAATTAGATGGCTCTATGTGTTGCAACTGATATTTATCTTTTGATTGTTGAATCTGTTTGTTCTGTCCAGAATGGATATGATGCAATGCAAGCACAAGCGCTAGCTGGTGTTTACCAACCAGAATGGCAAGATTATCAGTATTCTGAGCAGCTGGCTTACCCCGAGCAATATCTCCAGCAGAATTACGATATGCAAGCTGATGCTGGCGTTCTACAGGATCCACGATTTATGAGTCAAGAAGAAAAGGATAGAGGGCTAGGTTCAGTATTCAAGAGGGATGATCAAAGGCTTCAACAGCTGAGAGAGAGAGATGCCCGAGAGAAGGATCCTAATTTCATTTCTGAAAGCTATTCTGAGTGCTATCCTGGTTACCAAGAGTACAATCGTGAGATTGTTGACAGTGATGATGAAGCTGATTTGTCAAAAATGGACATGGGTGGACGTGTAAGTGATGTTCTATTCTTGCTGAAGATCAAGTCCATTAATTTTGCACATGCAATTCCTTGGTTTACCCTTCCGCCACCTTTTGAACCTACATTGTGTGTTAAAATTTTTGATCAGTGTAAAGGGAAAGAATTTATTGCCTCACAAGCATGAAAATTGTTGGCGCTTCTTAGTTGTATCTGCTTGATCAATAATAACACTTGTCAGAGAAATCAACTGCAACTTAACGTGGTGGTGTCAGTCAGAAATCTCTGTTGTGATGTATTGTATTTGATAAAAGATTAATTTTTCTACAGGCAAAGGGTCGGCTTCATCGATGGGACTTTGAGACAGAGGAGGAGTGGGCAACGTACAATGAGCAGAAGGAAGCAATGCCAAAAGCTGCATTCCAGTTTGGAGTGAAAATGCAGGATGGTAGGAAGACCAGGAAACAAAACAAAGAGCAGAAACTTACCAATGAGCTGCATAAGATAAACAAAATACTCACCAGAAAGAAGACGGAGAAGGAGAAAGGTGAAATGCTTGAGGACGGTGAAATACAACCTGGAAAGAAGCTGCGTGTATAAACAGAGGAAACTTATGATTTTGAAACGGTCATAAGTTATGCCAAAAGCTGCGTGTTCAGAATATCTTGAATTTGAAACGGTCTCTCGTCCTTAGATAAAAGCTGGTCTTAGTTTCATGAAGACGTTAATTTACCTGTAATTCAATGATACCTGTAATCCTAAGCTTCTTTTTATTTTAATTATTTAGTATTCGAAATCCACTGCCCCTCGGCCAATCCAGCTTTGCGTGGGGGAAGCTCTCCCTACCATCAATTTCTCCATTCCAAGGGCTTTAACCCGAGTAACCGTAAGCTTTGAAGTAGCAATAAGCCAATAACTCAAATCTTTCAGCAAAGACGGAAATAATTAGTTTTTCAAGTTCACCATTCCTTTCTAGGGAATACAATATGAGATGGATTTTTTCCGAGAAATGTTTTTTCTTTTGAAGAATTAGTTTTAAAGTAGAGTGAAGAAAGTAAGGATGGGGAAGAGATTTGGTTCCCTTGGATTGTCTTTTTTGTGAAAACATAATCTCCTTGATGGTCTCGAAAAAGGCACATTATTTCTTCAAAGTTAAGATCGAATTGTTACAGTTACGTTTTAGAAGCTGTANGTGTGCACATAACCAATGAATCACAACTCCTTGTAGCATAAAGGAGTAACTCATATATCATTTCAGAACACGAATAAGTTCAACATCAACCGAATGCCATATCCCTCAACAAATAGCAGTATGGAGCCAACCATTCCGGCTCGGTGTAGAATACAAATCTTAATTGGGCCTACCAGTGGACCCCCAAATCAACTCTGGTCACCCACAAATAGATAAATAATCCTCCAAAAATTTACCGTGACTGATTCCTAATACATCATATCATCTAACTAGATTCAGCCACGACCACAGTTTGCAACCATGAATAATCCGCTCTTGAAACTTCCAAATTTATAGGACATGTGAATCATCATAACTGATCCCAATTTTAGCCTTCGAATGACTAACACATTTTTCATGCACGATCATTCCACAAGAAATACTCCTATAATTCTTCCGTGCCACATAGCAATAATTTGAATATCAGTAGTTTATCAACCATGTGAGTACCGCAATACTAAATAGTGATAGCTTTCATCTAAACATCTAAAACTGTTCATCCCTTCTAAGAATTTATGACCTCCTTTTCAAAGCTAAACCGTGACCTTTCACACACCAACCTTAATCCCACACAACACACTGCATCTATCATGCCATCATTTGAAAAATACGAGAACCTTATAATCATTCTGAGTCACAAGTAGAATACATATCCGATCAGCCAGAAGACTTCTATTTGATCCCATCCGGTAGAAAATCACAATACTCAACATGCTCCTTAGGCTGGTAGGAAAAATACCCATCTCAAACCTTGGTAGAAATACCCGAGAATGCTTTGGAATTCATTTGTACATATTCAAGCCATCAGAGTTGAATCTCTCTAGTTTAACCAAGCCACGCAGGTCGCCAAACCCAAGTGTATTGCCACAAAGCACCTGTAGAAAATAGGGTTGCTTATCGAGTGGTTAATTACTCTCAACGGTTTGGCTTAATGGTTATCGGCAATTAAATATATTAATCTGGTAGCCACCCGATAAGATATCGGACGGATTGGTATCGGTTTAGCTCTTATCGGGCGGTTTATCGGCCTAATTCAATCTATATTGCGTGCTTTAATTGTTTGCTGACTACCTAGCATACAAATTCAGAATAGGAAATTACACATTGAGTCCAGACATACATGTCTGTTAACGCCTACATAAGAATGATGTAGTGTGTCATGTGTTGTAGAGTGAAAAAAGCAGAACACATTGTAGGCTACATTACATCCCAAAGCACACTACATATGAGTCCAGACATACATTACATCCCAAAGCACACTACATATGAGTCCAGACATACATTACATCCCAAAGCAGACTAATGGATATGCCACTGTAACTCTTGCTAGCTATAACATGGATCATACAAGGATATCAAATTTCATTGAGATAACTATGTGATTGCCTGGGTTTAGATGCAAAGGAACAATTTTAGTAGTTTAACTCATTAAATATAATGGTATCTAATCTTTTATTAATTTATTCATAGCACAAACGAATCAAAATTACAATAAACGTGTGGTCCTTCCCTTTGTTTCTTGTTCATTTTTCTTAGAAAGGTAACAATATATTAATAATCAACACAAAGGCTGTGATGGAGCCATATTTACAATTTTACAAAGCAAAACTATGAGCTTTCTCTTCATACTAGGGCACTAAGAATTCTAATGAGAATTGAGATGCTCTTTGATTTTAAAGACATCAACAAGAAAAGAAACTTACCATCTGCTGACTGCTGCTCTGGTTATGGCGAGAGGGAGAGGCGAGACGGCGGGAGGGAGACGACAAGTCGAGGAGATAGAGTGCTGGAAGTCGAGGAGATAGAGATACATTACTGCGGGTGGCTGCTGGTTGAATTATAGTCGAATCAAGAGAACCATAATTCTGCTGGTGGCTGTTGGTTGAAGTTTATGCGTTAGGCTTCTGATTATTTAGGAATTAGGCGTTAGAACTTAGAGATAGAGTACTGGAAGAAGTGGAAGGGTTTTTGATATTTAATATATATATATATATATTCTTAACGGGTTAACGGATTATCCGTTAAGAAAATTGAATAATCCGTCCCCAAACCGATAAGCCGTTAATAAAAAAATTTCAATCCGTTCCCCGTCCGTTAAACCGTTAACCCGATACCAATAAGCCATTAAGCTTCGGTTTCGGTTCGGTTTTCGGTTTCGGTTCGGTTTTGAACACCCCTAGCTGTAACGTACTGTCTCATTTTAGATTTATGCACTCTTAATTTATGATGCAAAAGGATTTATCATTCGTCTAAAATGTCTTTGGTTTTACTTTTGATATTTTTATTCTCTATTTTGTGTTTGTAGTAATAAAAAACTTGGCATCGTGAGGAGGTTAAAGCAAAACATTTAACTATATGTTGTAAAAAAATAAAAGAAGAATAGTATTGAAGAGAAAAATAGAGAGAATTCTTATTGTTTTTGGATCAATTACAATGGGATAAAACCTCTTTATTTATAGGAAAAAAGTGACCTAGCCACAAAGTAACAAACTGTAGAAACTTTCTAAAAGATAGATATTCACCTTAAATACAATTTTATTTATATCACTCCCCCTTGAATGTCTATTCAACAGATAATGCGCCTCGTTAAAACCCAGTGGGAAAAGAAATTCTAGTGAAAGAAAAATAGTACACATGTTTAGAAATACGCCTTTTGGTTGTCTCATTAAAACCCTTTCAAGGAAAACCCAGTGGGACAAAACCTTATAAAGGAAAAAGAGTACAACGCGTATTAACTCCCCATGATGAGAGCATCAATTAATATGTTTGAGCCTGCGCATCCCAATCTTATACACCAGCTTCTTGAAGGTTGACGTCGGTAGAGATTTGGTGCAAATTAGCCACATTATCACTTGAACGAATCTGTTGCACCTTGATATCACAATTATTTTGAAGATCATGCGTCTGAAAAAGAACTTAGTGAAATGTGCTTTATTATGTCTCCTCCGACATATCCTTCTTTCAATTGAGATAAGCAAGCAATATTGTCTTCAATATTATTGGAATCTTCTTTTCAAAGAAAATTCATACATATGTTATGTGTTGAGTCACTTGCTTTATAAGTTGTTAGTATCTTGGCATGTGTCACGACCTCAATTATTCACCTTAGGATGTCGTGATGACATCTAGTCTCTAAGACTAGGTAAGCCTAATACATGCTGATCTAATAACATAATTAGAATTGAACTATTTAATCATTTATCATAAACCATTAAATAACATACATAGCCGCAAACGGCCAATAGTTATATATTTTCCAAAATCGATAGTACGAAGTCATAAGCATTACTAAAACATACTAGAATTTCTAAACACAATACTGTTTTGAATTACAATTTAACAGTAGCATAATGAAGTAAGATGGTGACTCCGAAGCCTGCAAACATCAAGCAGGTATACCTTGAAGTCTCCCGTCGCGCAGACGCAACTCTCAACAGCACAATCAAAACAAATGTGCAGAAGCATAACATGAGTATACCGCAACGGTACCCAGTAAGTATCAAGCCTAACCTCGGTAGAGTAGTGACGAGGCCAGATCAAGACACCTACTAGACATAGAAACCTGTTCAAGATATACATAAGCTAACAATAGAAAGAACATCAATATAAGACCAACATCGGAAAAATTATTGATTTACAACGAACAATGAAGTAATAGAAACATAAATGATAGTAAGTAGTAAATGAGTAATAAACAAACAATATAATTAGAACACCGATGAGATGTAAATGAATTCAAATAAGGAAAAAACGGATGACAACTCAAATAATCAAATCGCTCCTAACGTATGGACTTACAAAAAGAATTACCCCGAGGCACCACACCTCATAAACCACAAGTCATGAACTGCAATTTCTAAATCTTACACATATGCCACCTCGCTCCCACAATAACAATCACCTTCGCACAGCAAAGCCCACGTGCTACTATGTACTTTGCAACCGTGATAAATATTAATTTAAATGAATGAAAGATATATTTAGACACCAAAAAAATATAATAACAATCTTGACTAAGGTAAGGTGTCAAATGAAATAATGAGTTTATTTTAAAAATCAAGTAAAGTAAAATAATATACAATTTGTACGAAACAGAGTATAAGATGGATTGAGTTTACAATCAATAAAATTGAGTAAAAGTATCATTTTTAAACAAAGAAAAATATAAGTTAAATTAACGAATTAAATATAGAATTTGTTAAAGAAAAATATGATAACAATAAGTAAGGTAAACATCTAACATGGTGATGAGTATAATTTGAGAACCCAATTATAGTGAAAGTGCGATAACCATTTATAATAATAAGGCATCGAGTGAGATAACAAGTTCTATCTTAAGAGGCACATAGAGTAAAGCGTGTTAATAATTCTTTTATTTAAACTATTATGTTACTAACAACTCAACAAAATATGATATAGTGACTCCATATAATTAAATTGACATTGACAATCAATTCTCCAAGTTATAACGGAGGCACAAATTGACATGTTAAAGAAACACAATAAATCGCATAGAATACGTGACTCACACAAGAAACCACAATCGTTCCAACACCAAGATAACAACGAATAACCAAATACAATCAAAATATGGATGAATGATTGAAGGAAGAACAATGACCGTTCAAATCAACAAATTGTTCCAACATGGAATGTACAATGAAAATCACAACCGAGGTACCGCCTCGTATTCACATTTCACTATTTCAATCACAATCTTTCCTTATATCACTGCGTGAGACTTATATTTAGTTTTGAAAATCATTTTTCCCGAAATAGCTACACGCGTTTTAGCCCACCCTTATCTCACCGCGTGACTTCAAGTAGTTTCCATACTAGCAACACGCGTATCAAGCCCACCTTATCTCACCGTATGCGTATCAACCCCTAGCCTTATACCTCCGCATGCGTATCAATATCACTACACAATCACAACTCGCACCACAAGTGCCTATATGCCATAACTTTCCACAAAGTCAACAACACAAATATTTCCATAATAAATAGCCCATGGCTCAATCGCAATGTGTATAAGAATTTCAACAATAACAAAATAAATGAGAATGCTCAACAAGAAAAGGTATCTCAACAATTAACAACTTCGCCTCAATGTGATAACGACTATTACAACTTCAACACCAATAACTCAACAAGATGATATTCCACAAAATAACAACTTCAATTAAAAGTTATTCAACAATTAAGAGGTAACAAGACAATAAGAAAAACAATAACTTTAACTAAAGCATATAAGAGCAAAATAACAAGTAATAGGTAGAACAAGTGCTAACAACGTCAAATAGAGCATATAAGAGTAGATTAACAATGAGAGATATGGCATATTATGACAATTCAATTAAAGACATGAAAAGAGTCTAGATAATCTAAACCGGTTAAATACCACATATAGCCCGTATACCCACTCGTCACCTTGCGTACACGGCTTTCACATAACACAAATAGCACAATCAACCCAAATCCTAAGGGGTAGATTCCCCTACACAAAGTTAGGCAAGATACTTACCTCAATTAGGCTAACTCAATCCTCCGAAATAGCTTTTTCTCCTAAAATTCGCTTTCACATGGCTCAAATCTAACAAAAAATGACTTAATAACATCAAACAGTGCAAGAGAAACCAATTATAATAAATAAAGCTATGATCTTTATATTTTTCCCAAAAAGTCAACAAAAGTCGATGCCGATCCCGCCTTGGATTCCGAATCCAAGCTTCCCCGAGCGAAGCCCGAACCAGTACAAGCTCACATGAATAAAAACCGACTCAATCGGAGTTCGATAGCTCAACCAATTCTCCAAAACACCGCTCTTGGGTGTTCATAACCCAAGAGCCCAACCCACACTAGTTGGGTCCCATATCTCCCGAAATACTCCTCCAAAACTTTCCAAATCTGAGTATGTTCTTCTCCTAATATAGGAGAACAAGACCCCAAAAGAAATCGGGAAATAAACGTCTCTAACTCATTTTCAAAATTTAAAATTTAGGATATAACTCTAGGTCTTGATTTAAAGAATTAAATGGGTTTTCAATTAAAATCATAGATTGACGCTTAAACTAAGGGAATGAATCAAAGAGAAATATTTAGGTTATAGTTTAGACCTTATCCCATGGAAGAAACTTGAAGAACATCCTTAAATTCTCCCAATCCCAAACTTTCAAGATGAGAAAAACTCCAACAACATTAATATCCAAAAATACCCAGATATTTTGCCACGTTTCTTGTGCCAAAGGCTCCCGAAACTCATTTTTGATGCTTCCAACGAATTTTTAGTGAAATTCCAGTCAAGTTAGGCTTTTGAATCACTCCATTTGACCTTATAATAAAGGAGATATGTTGGTTTCAATATTTGAAAATAATACAGATTTTTAAATACGAATTTAGTGGCAATTTCGTAATTAATCTAAAAAAAATCTAACAACCCAATTCTTAGTAAAGTGACCACAAATTCCTCATACGATGTCAAAATTTGATAATTTTAGTTGCTATGGTTCCAAAATTACGATATGGATATAACGGTTTAGTCGAAACACGAATCAAATGCCGTTTGCTCAATATGGTAACTTTTATGCTCAAATCGACGTCGAAATCGAAAACAATCACCATACAACCCAAACTTATCCAAAACTCATCGGAATTTAACCAAACTTTATGGACATGTCCAAAATTATCATTAAAACTTATTGGAATAATTAAAACTTGATTCCGAGTCAGTTTATCCAAAAGTCAAACCTTGACCAACTCTTCCAATTTAAAGTTTCTAAAATAAGAATCATTCTTCCAAATCAATCCCGAACCGCTTGAAAACTGAAACCAACCATACACGCAAGTCATAATACATAATATGAAGCTACTCAAAGTCTCAAACCACCGAATGGAATGCTAATGCTCAAAACGACCGATCGAGTCGTTATATTCTCCCCCACTTAAGCCAAGAGTCGTTCCAAAGACATCAAATCGCCATATACCCTCACCATACACATAACCATGGGTGATCCCACGTCACCCCAATCCATATAAGCCTGACAACACCACCTAACAGACGATCCTTACTTCAACCTTAGTCCATAAACCTAAAAACCAAAATCCCAACATCCGCAACTCATTATATTACCCGATTCTTGCATATATGCACCGTATAACTCTTAACAATCTGTATCAATCCATAACCATATCTCAATACATAATCACATGATATACCACATAACTCAAATACTCATAGCAATTACTTCCGACCGCAATAGCTGCTCGATAACCAACCCGACACTGGTAACAAATCTCATATCAACTAAAATCTTGTTCTGAACCTTCGCACACTGCCAATGATGAAAGAAAAATATATTTTTCATAACCATCCATATGATTAACAAGTCGTGGAGCTCTCTTTCCCGGAGAACCATAGCCAAAAATCTAAGCCGACTAGTGACACAATTCTTGCAAACATACCTTAATCAAATCCGATGACACCTATTTCAGGCGCAATAACCTCACCTCATCCAGTACAAGCTACTCGACCGATCTGTCACACAAATCCTACTTAGAGCCACATACCATGCAATCTGTGCACCAACGAACAATAACTCAAATATACCCAATGATGGAAAGAGAATGAAAATGAAGAAACCACCCCGCTAGCTCAACAAATACCACCACGAAGCGCAATGCTATCAATCCACCACACAAGGGGAAACATAACACACAAAATAATCATAAAGGATCATATCATAGCATAACACCGCTGCGATGCATGACCCAATCCGAATATCGGTCCATATGAAATACCTCAAGTCACAATGCTCAAAATGAACAACCACATGCAATTCGACATCAAGTACACGAAGTGCATGGACATAACCATGGAGCAGCGAATAACACAATATACCACATCACGAAAAGACCATAACCATGGCGCAATCAACCATTCAACACCCCAATAACCATTTCGATCAAATTCCTCTACAAGGCCCAAATAGAACTACATCGGGTGTGAATATAACCAACAAATCATAACCCCTCGTAGCATAGAAGAGTAACACATATAACATATTAGAACACGAACAAGCTCAACTCTAAACGAATGACACACCTTTCAGCAATAACGGTGCTGAGTCAACAAATCCAACCCGGTGTAGAATACACATCCTCATTAGGCCTACGAAGCCCCCAAATCAACTTCGGTCATCCCCAAATGGATAAATAGCCCTCCAAAAGTCCAAAATGACCTAACCGTAGCATGTACTATAATCTAGCTAACTTTGGCCACATCTTCAGAGTCCGTAAACCCGTAACAATCTGCTTCTGAGAACTCCTAATCTCCAAATCTATAGAACACATGAATCACCATAGCCGATCCGAACTCCATCACTCGAATGACTAACACATATCTCATACATAATCATCCCCACGAGAAATACTTCTATAATTCTTCCATGCCACATAGAAAAATCTGAACATCACCAGTCGATCAACCAAGCGACTACCGCAATACGAATGAAGCATTCGTAAGTCAAAATATAGTGCACCTTCTGAAAAGCGCACCCTTCTCAGGCAATAATAAGCAGTAATAGCATTCAGTTAGTCATCTAAAACCGTCCATGTTGTCTTAGAATTCATGACCTTTCCTTCAAAACTGAACTGTGACCTTGCACATGCAAATCTTAATCCTACACAACACATCACATCTATCATGCCATCATATGAAAAGCGTGAGAATCTCATAATCAACTATAAGTCACCAGTAGAATACATACCCGATCAGTCAGAAAACATCCATTTGATCTCATCCAGGAGAAAATCACCATATGCAACATGTTCCTCACGCTGGTAGGAAATATCCATCTCAAATCGTGGTAGAAACCATCGAGAACACTTCGAAACCCATTTGCCCATAACCAAGCCATCAGAACTGAATTTCTTTAACTCAACCAAGCCACGCAGGTCGCCAAACCCAAGAGTATTGCCACAAAACACATGTAGAGACTCACCACATCATAAGTACCCAAAGAACATATCATATCCAATACCGTGCTGATCCAACCTACTACTAAGTTGTCCTATTTCTCCGAGTTCCTTCCGAATTACCCTCATGTTGACACTTCTCCTTGCTAGAACATCACGATCCTTACCCAAAGCTAACCACAAGAGATCCTAGCATAAAACCACACCGCCCTAAGGCCCATAAGCCGTTGTATTCCCTCTTAATCACCCCAAAAGTACCACAAGTGAGACACCTACTCTGAAGAGACCTTCTTTGAATCTAAAGTCGTTTCCTTCACCTTCCTGATACTAAAATATAGAATCCATAATGATATAGATATACTGTGAGTCTCAACACCATCCAATGTAAATCTCATATTCTATCTATATACAAATTCGAAAAATTCTCAATTGCTACATATAAATCTTGAATCCATTAGAACCTTCTCGAGAATCATCCACTCTGCTCAAATCTCAATTGCACTGCCCAAATAGGTTGAATGACCTGTGCCCCATTAGCACGACAACACCCAAAAAAGTAACCCTGTCACGACCCAAAACTCACTATAGGTCGTGATGGCGCCCAACATCGCCGTTAGGCAAGCCAATAGTGAACTACCAACTTAATTATTCATTTTATTATTTTTGAAATCATAAATCCTATTAGATAGGGAAATCAATGCATTAAAAATCGTAGATACATACAATTTAAATGAAAAATAAAGTAAAAGTGTGTCAATGGTAAGCAAAACCCTAAACAAATTCTATAACATCCCAAAACTCGGTGTCACAAGTGCATGAGCATCTACTAGGAAGTACAATAACAATACAACATCTGTCTGGAATACAAGATAGATAAGATAAAATAAATAATTATGATAGAAACTCTGTGTGTTGCGAATCGTAGCATGAAATGCAGCTTACCATAAAGTCCCCTCAGTAGTTGTGCCTACGCGCCCAAATGACCATCAAATTAACTTGTCAGATCCTGCACATTTAGTGCAGAAGTGCAACATGAGTACGTAAATCAACGTGTATCCAGTAAGTATCTAGCCTAACCCCGAAGATATAGTAACGAGAGGTTAATATTGACAGTTACTAGTGGTCTAATAAATAAAATATAATAAAGTAGACAAGTATCAAACATGGTAAATAAACAATAAGAACAAATATAGGCAAACAACACGGTCTACAGCTGAACAATGAACACAAAGTCCTCAATTATCAGATAAAGGGAATACGTAATGGTCAATACCAAATCAATGATCACATCTCAAGTCAGGAAACTTATGAGTACGCGGATTCCTTATCAAGTATTTCGCGCGATTCTGCCGAGGCGAGCGACCCAATCCCATAAGAGTATTTCATAGAACTGCCGAGGTGAACGACCCGATCCCATAAGAGTGTGATATATAATTCTACCGATGCAAACGGTATGATCCCATAAGAATATGATACATGATACTGCCGAGGCGAACAACCGGATCCCATAAGAATATGTTACTCTACCAAGGAGAACGGTCCAATCCCATAAGAGTGTGTTACATGATACTGCCGAGGCGAATGACTTGATCCCATAAGAATATGTTACTCTACCGAGGCGAACGACCCGATCCCATAAGAGTGTGTTACATGATACCGCCGAGGCAAACGACCCGATCCCATAAGAATATGTTACTCTGCCGAGGTGAACAACCCGATCCCATAAGAATGTTGCTGAGGCGATCAACCCGATCCCATAAGAATATGTTACTCTACCGAGGTGAACAAATCGATCCCATAAGAATGTTGGTGAGGCGATCTGCCCGATCCCATTAGAATATGAAACTTTGACGGGTAACTGACCCCACTCACGAATATAGTGTATGAGTATAAAATTCAAGGAAACTATCAGAGGAATACGCACAACGCAGAAGAAATCCGTAAAGGAAAGCACAATCACGACTAATCAACTAGCTCGTCAAGTATCTAAAATGGAAAGTCTGATAGTCTACGTGAGTCTAGTCACAAGCTAAATGTAAATTAAAACATTTAAACATGCAAGAGTAACTCAAATAGTATAACTAAAGCATGGCGGGAGTCTAAGTCTACCCAGACATAATTAGGAATTCTAGCATATGCATGGATACTCGTCACCTCAAACGTGCATAACTCCCACAACATGTAGTAGATAATAAATATAACAACTACGAGGTACATTTCCTCTCAAAAGGTTAGACATGAGACTTATCTCGCTCCGAAATTTGATAACCGGCTCCAACGACTCTCTAACTTCTCAAACCGATGCCAAAAGTTTCGAAACTAATCAAATAACATGCAAACCAATCAAAATATAATCCAACACTCATAATTTAATAATTTATAACAATTCCCTCCGCTCGAAAAGTCAGCATAGTCAATCCCCGAGCCCACATGCCGGATTCCCAAAACTATTGAAAATACATATTATGCATAACTCATATGGTCTATATCTAGAAAATCATCCAATTTTGTCCATGAATCGACCCTCAAATCGAGGATTTACCATTTCTCAACTTTGGGGCTCAAAATCCCAATTTCTACAATCTAAACACGGATAAAAATAATAACCAACGAAAATAGTCATGGAAAAACATCAAAATAAAGGTCATATATTTACCCCCTTGTTTAGATGAGAACAACGCCGTGAAAATCACCTCAAACGGAGCTCTAGAACTCAAGATATGCCCAAAATACTAAAATTCTCGGTTTAAAACACTATCTAGATGATTTTTCTTCATAAGCGTTCGGGGGAGACCTTCGCATTTGCGAAGAGCAATTTTTCATGTTGAACGGTCAACCCAGAAATCCTTCTTCATGTTCGCAGGACATCTCTAGCGTTCGCGAAGAACAAAAGTTCGCACCAGAAACCAACAATCTTTCCCGACACGGGAATGAGCTTAACTCTCTCATACGACCTCGGAATTCGACGATTCTTGTTGCTATGGCTCCGTAACTACGATAAGGATATAATGGTTCAATCTAATCATAAATCAAAGGTAGTTTTCTCAATATAGTTCCCTTTATGACCAAAGAAACGAAGCCAAAACATCAAATAAGAGCACCACACAACCCAAACACATCCGAAACACACCCGAGCCCCCCGGGACCCCGCCCAATCACAAAAACCGGTCCCAAAACATAACAAGAACCTACTCGAGGCCTCAAATCACACCAAACAATATCAAAATCATGAATCACATATTAATTTAAGCATAATGAACTAATGAACTTTTAAACTTCTAAAACCCATGCCAAACTATACCAAATCAACCCGGAATGACCTCAAATTTTGCATGCAAGTCCCAAATGACACAAAAGACCTATACCAACTCTCGGAACCATAATCCAGATCCGATATCAACAAACTAAATTCTCGGTCAAACCTATCAACCTTCAATCTTCCAACTTTTGCCAAAAAGTATCAAATCAACCTACAGACTTCCAAATCTAAATATGGACATACGCCTAAGTCCACAATCATCATCCTGACCTAACAAAACCGTCAAAACTCCGATCCAAGGTCATTTATCCAAAAGTCAAACCATGGTCAGCTCTTCCATCTTAATGCTTCTGAATTGAGAATTATTCTTCCAAACCAACTCTGATCTTCCCGATTATCTAATACGACTACACGTGTAAGTCATAATACATAAAGTGAAGCTACTCAAGGTATCGAACCGCCGAACGGCACGCTAGAGCTTAAAATGACCGGTCAGGTCGTTACAAATCCCGCCTTAACGCAACCGATCAAATTCCTACTCCATGCACACTACATCCTTCACGAATAACAATTCAATAATTCCATGATTCCCATATACCCTAAAGTGTAATACATCATGCATCCAGAAATTTCCTTACTTCAATCATTCTCAAAACTAGCCTCTGCAAGTCATAACCGATCCACAAGTATGCCTCAGACATAAAGCAATACAACACGTAACCATGTAATCAAATCGTCGATAACAGACTCCCCCACTTGGCTCAAAGCCATAGATCAAAAGACTCGATAACTCACAATGCCCATACTCTATTACTGCCATAATACCAAAGTGAGATTCAACTAAATCCTTCATAAGCTCTTGTAACACAAACTATATAATACCTCAAATCATCTGCTAAGCTCGCATTCATCCTCGTGATGGTCAAGTCAACTTTCTCAACCAATCCAAACTCAAATCGCAACACCTATACCACTGATAGAAAAGAAATCCTCCATACAACATCGCAAGGATCACACATCCATAGATTACCCCGCAGGTGATAACCCACCTGCTTAGCCTCAAACTGACATCTCTCTATACCCTTTCACAATCACAACTACAAAGCAATCAACTTAATCTTCCTGAGTCTGAACTCATCAACAAGACGCGAAAATCTACTTCGTTCCACAAATGAAATAACACGAAAGAATCTCTCAAAACCTTCATAACTCAAGACTATATGACACATCCACATAAATGGAGCATCCAATTGTCACGACCCAAACCGATGGGCCGCGACGGGCACCCGATACCTTACTCAACCGAGTACCAACGTAACGTATCTTTCGTATCATAGTATCACAGGTAAATGAGCCGGAGAGGCTGTCGTGAGATAAGTAGATTAAAACATGAGGAAATACTCAATATTGGACGACCCAACATGTAATGCAAACTTATACATATGACATACGGGCTTATAAGACCAAAATGATCACTCGTGCACTAAACATAGACCGACAAGGCCATACAATATTTCACGTATATGACATATGTCTACAAGCCTATAAGAGTAGATAAATACCATAAAGGTCGGGACAGGGCCCCGTCATACTAATCTATACATGTCCAAATCATACTGACCAAATAAGCAACTCCAGAGCAAATGGAGCGCATCAACATCTTCCGCTGAGCTGATATCTTACTTGAAGGACTCTCAAACTGTTTATCGGGACCTGCGGGCATGAAACGCAGCATCCCCAGGAAAAAGGGACGTCAGTACAAATAATGTACCGAGTATGTAAGGAATAAAAATCAGTAATTAAAAGACATGAGAGAAACATGGAGTAAAAGACTCAACATGTAAGTCTGCATAGCTATGTGAATCATTTCATATTTATAATGTCATGCATATGCGTATAAATATCGTACCATGCATAGGTATATACGTACATAACATCATCAAGCCTCTGAGGGCATCCCATCATATCATCTCGGCCACTGTGGGCAAATCATCAACGTATACCAACTGATTAGGTGGTGGTGCGTATATAACGCTGTAACCGTTTTCCATATCCTATATACATATAATAAAATAATATATGCGTATATAACGCCATCTGGTCATGGGTCAATGTACATATGTAAACGCATGAAATGCATAAGAAGTGCGTTAATAAGATTTCTCAAAATGTCATAAGATCAATAAGCCTTTGATTAATATCATGAAATAGACTTTATCAACATATGTATTTCCCGAGCTTATGTTGATTAACTTACAGCAAAACTTTAACGTACGAAAATGCGGGATGTAACATCTCATTTCCGAGCTTATCTCAATTTACTTATGGCGTACTTTCATGTATGAAAACATGGGGTGTAACACCAGTAGTCCTTTTCACATCTCAAGAAAACTCTTTCCGTCACATTCAAACCATCTGAACACATACCCCAATCACATCCTACTCATTATATATCCATCCAACCACTCACCGAGCCACCAGTCCCACTCATAGGGACACCTCTGGACATAGATGTCCAAAAGCACATGCTTACACAATTGAAACTATCAAGCCTAAGCTGCTATCCAAACCGGGCCTCAAGTCCTCCAGATTGGCCCATCACCAAAATACTAAAAACACATCTCGCACCTCATCCATGGAATCCACAAGCCGTCGATGTACAACTAATGCCGAGCGCTCACATGCGCAAACGAGAGAGTGGAAGGAATTCAAAGAGTTACGCTTCAAGCCGAATCAATGCCACACGATAAGGAAAGAAAGATGCGAAGTTTATCCTAAATGCCCTGTAGCCTCTCGAAGATAGGTATGGACATCATCATACTGATCTGCAAAACTCTACTAGACGCTTGCTCATGACTCGTAGAACCTATGAACCTAGAGCTCTGATACCAACTTGTTACGACCCAAAGTTCAACTAGTCGTGATGGAACCTAACCCAACCCACTAAGTAGGCCAATTAACAATAAACCACAATATAATGATAATGATAAGAGTAAAAAAATAAAATAACTGAATTTTATTCCAAGAACTGGTAGTACAAATCATAAGCTTCTAAGACTTAGAGTTTACAAAGCTGGTATAAAATAAATACATCATCTGTTCGAAACGTACATAAAGAGATTTATAAATCTAAAGCTACCAAGAACAAGAGGCAGCTATAACCGGAACGCAGGTACATCTTCAATGCCAGCTCCCGCCACTTACAACAATATTAACTCCAAAATATACACGCAAGGACCGACCCTATGTACTCAATAAGTAACAAACCTAACCTTAGGTTGAAAGCAATGGCAGTTGACAGCCAATTTTGACCCTCCCTTTTTAAATTAATTTATTTATACTTAATAATTTACAATAAATATTTTAAAAGTATTTTCTAGTAATAAATATCTATTTTTACAAATTAATTAAGTATTAGTTTTTAAACTTAATCGCGTAGTATTAACATTATGTAATTATAAATCTATTTACTATTTTTAAGATTATTAAAATAATTCTTATATATATACATTACATATGTTCTATAATTAGTTTGATAAACCACTCTTTAATTTCTAGTCAATTATATTATTATGTGAAATTCAAAATTTGTGTTGCAATTTCGAAAAAATAAGTGTTTTACAAATAGTTAATTAAATTAATTAAGTATTAGTTTTTAAACTTAATCGCGTAGTATTAACATTATGTAATTATAAATCTATTTACTATTTTAAAGATTATTAAAATAATTCTTATATATATATACATTACATAGGNTATTTTTAAGATTATTAAAATAATTCTTATATATATACATTACATATGTTCTATAATTAGTTTGATAAACCACTCTTTAATTTCTAGTCAATTATATTATTATGTGAAATTCAAAATTTGTGTTGCAATTTCGAAAAAATAAGTGTTTTACAAATAGTTAATTAAATTAATTAAGTATTAGTTTTTAAACTTAATCGCGTAGTATTAACATTATGTAATTATAAATCTATTTACTATTTTTAAGATTATTAAAATAATTCTTATATATATACATTACATATGTTCTATAATTAGTTTGATAAACCACTCTTTAGGTTCTAGTCAATTATATTATTATGTGAAATTCAAAATTTGTGTTGCAATTTCGAAAAAATAAGTGTTTTACAAATAGTTAATTAAATAATTAGTAGTATATATAGTAATTATAATTTGTTCAGATTTATTAAAAATTATTAAGTTTATATAAATTAATTTCAAAAAGGAATTAAAAGACAAAGTCTATAATTGTAATTTCTAAATCAAAGACAAAATGGCCATTCTTTAAATCATTTTCGGCCCAATTACTCAAGCCTAGTCCGACCCCTACATACCTGAATCAACCAAAGCTTATACAAATCCGTGTAAAGTCTCAAATCAACCCATAAATCATTCCTATTGCCAGCTAAATCCGCGAATCCTATTGCCTTCTTCCCTTTTTCAACATTGAGGTTCAAAATCACCAAATCCAAAAAACCTAGCCTAGAAACGAAACTTCAAATCGTCCATGATCTTTCAAATCCATGGCATGCATGGCTATCCATCTTGTCCCTGTACTACAAATCTTGCTATTCTCTTTCCGTTTGCACCATTTAATCTCAAAAGCTCTAATATTGACATCATAGACCCAAAGAATGAAGCCTCAAATCGACTGGGACCTTCTTTGTTCTTTCAAATCAAAGCACACGAGGAGCCATTTTAGAGCTTCATCATGAGTATTTTGTACCCAGAGGTCAAACACAATGACCTCTGGGTTTTGGGGCTATATCCGATGGATTTTCTTTCAGTGGTTGACTACTCTCCACTCAGGTAAAACTATCATAAATTCCCCTCTGTCTTTGAGATTTCTTCACTCGATTTGCTATCATCATCGATGTTTCATCACTTTCCACTACTGGTTTGAATCTGAAACCCTAAGAGCCTTAAATGGCACTATAAATAGAGCTCTTTACTATTTTCACCAACACGACCTAACACGAAAAATACACACCTAACACTGAAGAAAAATAGCTACACTATCCTCTACGAGTAATTCTGATTTTTCCAAAACCTAGGGTTTCGTACTGTATCCTATTCTTTGTTTTATGATATTATCGCTGCTTCGAGCTTGAAACCTCTGAGGTCTTAAGCAACTAAGATATATCCTCATTTGGTCTGCTTCCCTCAAAAGGGTTAGTACATCCCTCATCTCTCTCTTTTGTTCATCTCCTTTGAATGCTATAAATGTGCTAGTTATCTTCTGAGAATTACAGTAGTTTATGGTGTTTGTCATTACTATGGGAATGCTTATTATCTGATAGTATATTGTCTGCTTGTGATTATTTATCATGCCTTTTGAGTCTTTAATTGATGATTAATCAAGTTAAAAGGTGATTCTTGATGATTTTCGTTTCTGAGTTCCAATAGTCTACATGTTTAAGTTATAATGTCTCTTGAGTGATTATTCATACTTACCTAAACTTCATAATCTTTCATTGATGATTCTCCCGTGATCTTCACTTCTGCTTATTGTTTTCCCTATGTTCTGTTTTTCATATGAACGAGTTTATAATTTAATAGTCCTAACTGAGATGAATCTGAAGGTTCCTTAGTTCATATCATCTACCATTTAACATAAGCATGAAAATCTAAGTATTTATATGCTCTTCCTCTCTATACTAGTATCTGTTAACTTCGAAAACAACTTCTGGGCTATCATTATGACTCTCATGGTTATACTTAACTATTGGATGCATTTGCATGAAATCATATTGTTTGAGTTAGGCTGTCTTATTTTTATGGACGTTTACTGTATATATTCTGTTAAGATTAAGCTATATTTCTCTTCATAGAACAAGTCATGATCATGTCCGGTTATAGTCATCCGGTAATTGCTGTACAATTGAACTTGGTTGTCTCATAATTAGTTAAAATCTTCAGATACATGTTTAATTCAAAACTTACTTGGTGTAGTACTTCACTATCTTTAATCCCTTTGAACTAATGTTGGTTTTGTGAAGCTTACATGCATCTATATTATCTTCCATAAAAAGAAGGATTTAGTTATTCTGTATAATCAGTGATAATTTTAGATGATAAAGCATGACCACTTCATACTTAGATACTAAGCTAGACTTATGTCTGAGTTAAACTTGTTTTGATACAATGCTTTCTTTACATGTAATTCCTTCTTCATTGACATGTTTAAATTGATCCTGTAATGTGCAAAGCTCCCCTGTCTATATGAAGTCACTACTTCACTTATCTTGCCTATGTATAGCTGACTGAATATTACAAGTATCCATGTTTGACTCTATAATTCCATGTTCTTGTCTTAAATTATGCTCAGTCCTTTCCTTATTGTTAATTTGAAATTGAACCTGATCCTTAAACCTTGTGAGAAGCCCTTTCTTGATACTGTTTGAACATGATGGCATGTTTAAGGATAATACTGTTAGGGATATAACTCTATTGAACTCTTAGGGATTCCATGTTCAAATCTGTGAACTTGTAGTCATGTTGAGAGTTCAATCCTGTTTCTAATATCGTCTGTAAAAATGGTGAGTCATAACTGTTTTGTCTGAATCATTATTGATGACCTTTAAAGTGCTAAGTAGTGTTATTAACCCATGAATGTTCTAAAAGCAAACCAATCAGTTCACAGTTGGTTTGCCAGGGACAGGAGCATCTGTATCTTTGTGTTGTTGCATATATGAACCATGTATAACTCGCCTTCCCTTTGAGTGTGCTCTTCTCTAATGCTCAGACCTTTAACAGTATGCTTGTGATATTTCTGCTCCTCTCCTGTGTGCGTTCTAAAGTCAGCCATTTAAATTCACTTGATATGTATTCTTTTATTTGGTATCAAAGGTAGTATATGTCCTCTTATGTTATTCTATTAGGAGGGAAAGTATATTATTGTGGTAAGTAATGCTATAGCATTTAGTTTTTATTGAAAGGGCTCCATTGGCTCTTAACCTATAAGAAAACATGTTGTTAGTGTTTAAGGATATTTGGGAGTGGAGTTTAACTCTAGGTTGGGCTGCCCTCTCCTGCACAAGCATTGCCCTGGGCCTTGAGTCCCTTGGGAACTTTGAAGTATCGGGGAATTCAAAGGGGGCCTCGACCTTGAGTAGAACTTCCTCCTTAGCCTTTAATTCATTGACACTTTCGGTTCTTTAGGGGTTTAGTATTTAATGACAACGAAAGGTTTTCAATATAAATTATTTGCAATGTATAACTACCACATTAGTATAATTTCCCTTAGTATTTGGGTATTGATAGTTTCTTGTTCCAGTCGTTTGTTTATATACATTTCATACATGGTTGAATATGTTGAATACATGGAGTGTGTGTCTAATGACTTTGCCTTTTTTTTGGGCATGTACACATTTGGGCCTGCTGAGTTTCTAAGGAACTCAGACCCTAGCCAGCCTTCTTGCATTTTTTTGGAGGGTCCAGTCAGCTGTAGCCGTATATTTCAATTATTGGGCCTGCCTTCTTGAGGCCCAACCATCAGAGTCCAGTCTTATTTCCCTCATTTCCTTTATTATTATTATTATTATTATTATTATTATTATTATTATTATTATTATTATTATTATTATTATTATTATTATTATTATTATTATTTATTGCTTCCTTAATCTAGTTTACTGCTTCATTACTTTCACTTACTACCTTGTTGTTATATCGTATTTTATTACCATCGATTTAACACTCATATATTAGATCACGCATTTTATCTTTATGCTTTAATATCATATGAAACACAGGCAAGCTTTAAGTAATATAGGGTTTAAAAGGAATTAGTTAGTAACTAATCTTCATTTCACTAATTCTAATATGCCGGTCTCATTATGATCTCATCACTCACTTGCTTTTTCTTAAAGCTTTTTGAAGCCAAGAATTTTGTCAAACACAGCAGCCCCGTTTTCAGAAAGAAAATTAGAAAAGAATCGTCGGTCTTACTAATAAGAGGTAAATCAGATTTTCATAAAAAAGGGTGAAATACTATTGCCCAAATGAATTTTCAAAGAACCCTCCTCTTCAGATTTTAAAATCAAGGTACATTTAGGTTCACTTTCTTACGAACATCTTTTAGAGTTATATAAACACCATTCCCTAAATCAACTGCTTCCATAACTTAATCTCATTTACAAGCCTTATAAAATATGGACTATTTTCAGAACTCTTTTAACCTATCTCTAGACTCTTTTTTATAATTCCACATCCCTCTTAAGTCTTACATCCCTTTTAGATACATTCCCTTAGATATATATAGTAAGTGCCTTTAATAGTAATTAAGTATAGTATAAATAACCGATTCCTTAAAATTAGTCTAAGTCCTATGGAGCTACCTCAGGTAGATTTTAAGGGGTGCCTAACACCTTCCCCTTAGAAGAACAAGAACCCTTACCCATGATCTCACCGGTTAGCAGACCAATAAAAAATATAACTTAGTAATCAAATAGGTACCTAGTATACCTTTAAATATTAGGCGGTGGCTCTCTTTCATCAACAACAGAGAAATCACAAGTTGAATCCTGTTTTGACAAGTGCAAAATAGGGTGCAACAACATGGCGACTTTGCCGGGGAATCATACTTAGTTCTGACCTTAGCAGGCTCAGACTAATTTGGCATCTAGATTTATTTATACATTACTTTAATTATAGTTAAAATTGCAATTACATGCTTACCTACTTTAGTTGCTCTTTATAGTTATCATGCCTATTACTGCTACACCCTTGTCCGTTACTGCTTTGTATATACACTATCATTATATTTCTCCGAATCGAGTCTTGGCCTTACACTATCACACATAATGGCACGCGAGAATTGTCTTTTACACCCCTCCGAACCATCTCTTCTAAACTCTATAGTGTCAGAAAATGGCTTTGTCAGGTCAACTGACATAACTTCTCGTAGTTTTCAGTCCAATTCAAAAGTAGGAAACATTCTACTATAGTAAAATAGGTCATACTGCATAAACCTTAGGTGAATCGGTCCTTGGCACCGACACACAATTAGGAAAGCCACCTTAGTGTCAACGGGTCATGCACCTAACGACATGACCTCTGTGGAAAGACAAATAAGCTTGACAAGACACTTAAAGATCTGAAACAAATACTTATTCAAACATCTTTCTTTTACCCACCTTAGAAAATAGAAATCAATCGAAACATTCCTGAGACAGAATGGTAATAGGAACACCACATAAACTAAAACAGTGGTGGAAGAATATTCATCGGGAACACGGAGATGAGGTTCGGGCGCACCTGAGGGCATTAACCGCATTTCTGAACATTCGAGCAGATAGGGTGCTCACTCTCCTGTTGATAGAATTTTGAGATCCAGCTAAGGTGGTGTTCAAATTTTCCGATTTTGAGTTACTATCAACATTGGAAGAAGTCACAAGTTTCACGGAGGTGCCGTTCAACAGAAGAAAGCCACTATTGCTAGTTACTATGCCCGATTACCGGTTCTTGGATTCTTAGGCCTTGCCAATAGTAGGAGTCTCAAAAGTATCAAGGACGAATGTGTGAGCCTCGACCAACTGTTCGACAAGTTTGGGCACTGTGAAAGATACGAATGGTATTCACGAGAGTTTCAATGTGACCAAGAGATGTGGGAAAATCTCAGGCCTATCACTTTCTCAATGGCACTATTGGTACTATTGGTCTTCCCGCAGCGAAGGGTCCGTATCAATATCAACTTGTTACCTGCGGTTCTAGCGACCTTCTGGGGCAATCTTCAAGCTACTTTGGTGCCGATGGTATTAGCTGAGATGCTGAGGGCTTTGTCCGCATATGCACGAGGGTATGGTTTCTTTAAAAGTTGTAACTTGCTGCTTAAGATCTGGGCTATCGAACATTTCTTCCAGTGAAAGGCCACCATCGACTACTTTGTGGGCGTTGGCAATATGATCCATAGCCACAATGAAAGAATGAGACATTGGTTCTCCCCACATGGGCAAGAAGAGTGGAGTGAAACGCTGACCAATCTGACTGGAGAATGGATCAACTAGAAGTTATCCTGGTTAGGTGGAAGGGAAAGCTTGAGGACTCCTCAGAAATACTTTATTGAGTTAATCAGACTGGAAGGTATTCAACCATACTCACCCCTGTGGGTCCTCAGATAGTTCTGTATGATCCAATATGTGCCTTTTTGGACAAGGACAACGCTATACGAGGATGAGTACAACGGGCAGATTCCTATTCCTAGGATAAGAAGGCTACAAGAAGAATGGAATGACCTGGTCACAATGCCTATGGGTAAAAACTCGTGGTGTACTCATGAGTATTATGTTTGGATAAACGAGGAAGAAAAGCTGGCCCGGCCAAGCTGATAAAGTATAGCCTTGTTACAGGATGCGGTGGTTGCTTTGCAGATTTACCATGAGATCTTGCCACATTACCTAGTGACCACTTCAATGCACCGTCAGGTGTCCCTAGGATCCATTGACCACATGTTTCCACCTGCTGAAGACGCTGACCAGAAGAGTCAAGCACAGATCCAGAAGAAGATCCGGATGAGGAGTCTGAATTCAACGATGATGAGGAGGAGTTTGAGGAAGACCCGAAGGAGGAGCCATAAGAAGAGAAGGATATGGGAAATGACTAAGGGGATGGTTATTAGAGTTGGTAGATTTCCCTTCTTTCCCACTTTGTACCTTCATACCAAGTTCTCTCTTTATTTTTCAAAAGGGCAAGTTGTCCAAACCCATGCGGTTCTATGAAACAGTGATGTAATCTTTGTTCCAACTTGTATCAGTCCAAACTATCAATAAAAACAAATTGCTTTGAATCTAAATGTGTCAAGTCTGAATGTTTGTCATCTCTGTGAATTAGGCCTACCTCTGGCAACGAGAGGTCCCTACGATTTCTAGGAAACACGCTAGCTGTATTGCACAAATTATTTGCAATGTGTGATTTCCTGCTTGTATAAATGAAGAATCTGACTCTTGTTCCTTTTATTTTCTTTCTTATTTTTTCGTCACTTTATTATTATCCCCAAAAAGAAAAGAAAGTTGGTTTGTGTCGACCAAAACTGGTAGAACCACCATACAATCTAAGGTCAAAGGGAAAGATGTCAGCCGCAGAAGACCCAACTGAACATGTTCTGGTCATAGTCGATAGCCCGGGGCGATCAGGGGAAAATGACATTACCTGGAATAATGAACACGTGGAAAGGATGTCCTAGGAGACAGAGTCTTTAATAGAGGAGGTATAGCATATCAGGTAACGAGCGCACCTTGTCGTGATAACACTTCCTCAACCACCTCGATTCCCTTCTTCGGATTCGCTCCCAGACCACTTTCCTTCCACATCACGCCAAAACTACAACACCCAAACTGCATCTCCTACCACTTAAGTCATACCTCCAGTAACCCTCGCTAACCCACCAAATCCCTCTATTCACGCTCCTTATGTACCACAATACACTCATGCATCACAAAACCCACCTATTACCACTAATGCAACTACCCCTCCTCATGGCGGGGTCACTTTTATTACCAAGCAGCACATACATGTGGCACATGCTGCCACCCATGAGCGCTATGTTCCCTTTGTATATGCCATTTCTGAATCTACATTTACAGCACCTGTCATGGTTAAGGTGCCTTATGAGGTTGAGCAATACGCCGAGATAGAGAGAGAAGCCAGGCGTAAGGAAGAAGAGTCAGTATCTGAGTAGTTACAAATGTTGCAAATGCAAATGAAAAGCCTCCAAGTTGCTCGAGGATGTGAAATTTTGGACTACGAGGATCTGTGTATTCATCCAGATATGGATATGCTAGCAGGATACAAACCCCCAAAAGTTCGATATCTTCGAAGGGACGGGGGACCCTCATGAACATTTAGGACTTCATGAATCATTTTTGATTCAACACAGAGATCACTCCTGACCGGTTCGCACTGGTGAACCTGCAGAAAAAACCATCTAAGTCATTCCAAGAGTATGCACGTCGGTGGAGGTCAGAGGCCACCGGGGCGCAACCTCCGCTAGATGATAGTGAACTAACCAAGTACTTCATCAGAGACTAGGAGGGAATATACTTTGAAATGATGATAGGAATGATGGGACAAAAATTCCCGAGCTGGTCAAGGTGGGAGATTTCTTAAAAGAGGGCATAAAATTTGGTAAAGTACAATCCATGGAAGCATTACCAGCGGCCAACAAGGCCATCCAATTAGGGTCAATCGGTAGAGGAAAGAAGAAGAAAGAGGAGGTCTTGGCCATCGTCCCTTACTACTAACCCAACTCGCATCACGGAAGCACCTCTCATTCCCCAAACAACCATTCACCACCACCCACTTATGCTCCAGTCTATATACCCATCCATATTACCACCCTCAACCACAATAAAACCCTCATCGAGCCAACAACAACCAAAAACCACAGCGACCATATGCTCCTGTCCAAACCACAACTTATCAAAATCGATCTGCTTATGCACTACGCCCTCGTCCCAACTTTGAAGAAAGGGGTCCTAGAACTTATATCTTGATTGCCGAGCCTCTGGCCCAATTGTTCGAGAGATTGAAAAGAGCAGGATTGATACACCCAGTCGAAGGAAGGTTCTTGAGCATCCCTCCAAGTATTTCGATGCAACTAAAAGATACGTATACCACTCCAATGTACCTGAGCATGATACTGAAGATTTTTTTTAAGTTGAAAAATGAAATTGAAACCCTGATCAAGAGAGAATCCATTCAGTGCATTCTGACACCGCCTAATGTGAATCGTAATCTGCTGCCAAATCATTGAAATCAGGGAGCTAACATGATCATATTGGATGAAGAGTATTACCTAAAGGGAACTATTATCACTATAGGAAATATAGAAGCCACCGGGATCCCTTCTTAAAAGGTTTTGATGATTATAGTATAGCTGAGGCCTACAATGACGGTTCAAACTTATCCACAACAACCTGCTCCTGCTACAGGAGACGAAGAAGGTCGGGAGTACAAAACCGTCCCATAGACGTACCACCAAAAGGAAAAGGCCAAAATGACAGACTCTGCTGCGACCTATGGTATGACCAGTTCTGGGAGATGCTACGCTCGTGAAAATGTCAATCGAGGAAACCCGGGAAGAGAACAAATTGTAAGAAGGAACATAACAGTCCCAAAAGCCGCCGAGTTTTGGAAATGAATGTCAAGCAAAGAGTATTCTGTTGAGGAGCAGCTGAAGAAAACTTCGACACAAATATCAATCATGGATATATTAATGAGTTCCGATAGTCACAAGGACGCCTTGTTGAAAGTACTAAGTGGGGTAAGTGTACCAAGTAACACCAATAATGAGGCGTTGGCTGCGACAATTGAGAAAATGGTCAAAGCAAACATGATCACCTTCAAAAGAGATCAACTTCCCGTTGAAGGCGCAAGCCACAACAAGGATCTTCATATCACTGTCAAATACGGGGACAAAGTGGTGTCGCGGGTTCTAGTCGATGGAGGTTTAGGAGTCAATATTTGTCCGCTCTCCACCCTGCAGGAGTAATGAATTCATTTAAGGGAGGTCAAGGAAAGCCACGTAAGGGTGAGAGCCTTTGATGGTTCTCAAAAGGATGTTATTGGAGAAATTTGTTTAGCCTTGTAGATCGGATAGGTAGATTTTCCGGTGTTGTTTCAAGTAATGGATATCTCCTCTTCCTACGACTTACTGCTGGGCAGGCCCTGGATACATATGGTAGGGGCCGTGCCATCCACTTTGCACCAATGCATAAAATTTGAGTGGGGATGCCAAGAGATCGTAGTTCATGGTGAGTGGGGTCACTCTGCCTATTTGGAGTATGTGTTCCATTCATTGAAGGGATAGATGAAGTTGCTTTCCATACGGTGGAAATCATGCAGACTACCAAGATGGAGAAGACTGAACAATACTTGGGAATGCAGTCTCCGTGTAGATCCAAGATAGGTATGAAGGAGATGATGAAATATGGATACTGGCCAGGAATAGGGTTGGGAGCCAAGTCAGATAGAATCATAGAGCTAATTGAACATAATGGGTAGAAAGGAAGGGCTAACATAGGATATAAGCCTCCGAATGGGAAAGCTCGCAACGTTAGCTCCGGGAAAAAGGTTTTTGTGCCAGAGCACGTTGAAAGTCCTGTACAGGGTTCAATACCCGAAGATGATATCATCGACGCGATGTGAAAGCTGTTCGTGAATATGATTAAACAATGCTTTGAAGGAACTGACATCAAGACACCGACTATCAGGGATGCCGAACTAGGGGAAGAGCTGCAGAATTGGACTGCTAGTCCATCTTTGGTTTGCCGAGAGTCTTGGTAGTATGAAACTGTAAGGGTTCGTTTGGTAGGATGCATTAGATAAAATAATGCATGCATTAGCTTTGTGTATTGACAGTACTTTGTTTGGTACAGGTTTTGAACCGATGCATTAGTTATGCAAGCATTAGTTATACACCTTATTTGGTATTATCCTATGCATAACTAATGCATAGAAAACCATGGTATTAGCAATGTAATGAGTTTTAATGCATGTATAAGCTTAGTTAAAGACAAAATTATCCTTCAAAATTTATGCTTGATTAAAATATACTATTATATTAATGAAATTTTAAAATAATACAAATAGTGAGAAATAAAGTTATATCCCTAGTAAATAAATAAATACTTCGCATATTTTCTTTTTTATAAATAAATATTCAGTTCTATACTACAATATAAGTAGACAAATCAAATAATATTTTAAAGACTTTTTCATATGAAAAATTCCTCAACATATCTTTCTTTTAAAAGATAAAGTGATGGACTGGTTTTGAGGGCATTTTTGTAAACAAACAATTCTTTTAGAAATTGCGCAATGCTTTAATACATCAAACCAAATAATGGATAAGAAATATGTCAGCATAACTAATGCAAGCTTAACTAATACCAGCATTACCAATACACCCTATTCAGCGTTATTCTTATGCACCCTACCAAACGACCCCTAAAATGTTTCCTTCGAAAAATGCATGGTCAATTGAGGCCTGTATCGTGTCTGTAGCTTTTTATCATTTGCCTCTTATGAATGCTTAAGACATTCTCTTTTTGATGAAATAAATGAATCATTTTCTCAAATATTGCGAGGCTAAGTATACCCTGATAAAACGCATTTGTTGTGCTTTGACCTAGATTGCTCTGAAACTAAGGCATTATATGTCATCATACACTATGCACCTGATATCTCGGCTCGATCCGCTCAAGTACATCCTCCAGAAGCCGATGCCTACCGAAAAGCTAGCTAAATGGAAAATTCTCCTCAGCGAATTTGACATTGTGTACATAACCTAAAAGGCTATCAAAGTACAAGCTTTAGCCGACCACCTCGAAGAAAATCTGGTGGATGGGGATTACGAACCGCTTACTACGTCTTTCCCCGTTGAAGAAGTACTATTTGTCGGAGCGGATATTGTAGAATCGTACCATGGATAGAGAATGTTTTTTGATGGAGCAGCAAATTTCAAAGGAGTCAGAATTGGGGCAATCATGATTTCGGAATCTGGACAACATTATCCAACATCGGCAAAGATAATATTCCTTTTCACCAATAATATGACTGAGTAGGAAGCGTGCACCCTTGGGATCAAAATGGCAGTCGACATGAACATTAAAGAACTTTTGGTCATAGGAGATTCCGATCTGTTGATATACCAAGTCCAAGGGGAATGGTCCACCAAGAATGTCAAGATACTTCCATACCTGCACTGTGTGAAGGAGTTGTGCAAGAGGTTTACAAAGATTGAGTTCAAGCACGTCCCTAGGATTCAGAACGAGTTCGCCAACACCCTTGCAACCCTATCATCTATGAATCAATATCTGGACAAGAAATACATCGACCCTATCGAGGTGGAGATCAGGGATCAACATGCCTATTGTTTCCATGTAGATGAAGAACTAGATGGTAAACCATGGTATCACAACATCAAGATATTCCTTGCAACTAGAGAATACCCGAAGAATGTTGCGAATGGTCAAAAGCGAGCCCCCATGAGGCTGACAAACCACTTTTTCCTCAACGGGAAGTCCTATACAGGAGGATCTCAGACTTAGGTTTGTTGAGATGTGTAGTGTAACACCCCCAAAAATTTCAAAGTACTGAAGTGTAAAGCCCCGAAAAATTTCGCAAATGAATTTAAGGTTTTATGGTGCCAGAGTAGGCTTACGTGTTTGAGGGTTATAGAACTCAGAATTTTTGGGTTGAACAATGCACTGGAAATTAAAGGAAAAATTTGGGCAAAGAAATGCACTTCTGCGGCCCACTATGCAGCTGCAAAATCACTTTGCGGGCCGTATAATGGCCCCAGAGTGAGGCAGGCAACTGGGGAAATTTCTTTGTCATTTCGCGGTCCATTATGCGACCATAAAATAATTTTGTGGGCCGTACACTGATCGCAGAACCTGCTTGGAGATTTTGCGGAGGGAGGTTTTGTGACGCGTTATGCAATCGCAGAACAGGTCTGCGGACCGCACAACGGCCGCACAGTGGGGCAGGCCACCCCAGTTCCGGAGGGCCATTTTGTATAGGGCCATAGCCCCTTGGTTATTAATGAGGCCGCTACAGCTGCCTTGAATTCCGATATGAACTATGGTAAGATGGTGGCATTTTCTCAAGCACAGAGACCCCCAAATTGAAGAATAGTATAGTGCGTCAAAGTAGCAGCAAGGCCCAGTCTGCGGGCAACTTTGATGGCTCTTCCGGTGGTGGTGGTGGTAGGTCGGTATTTAGGGGAGAGTCATCCGGACGATCTCAATTACTCACTCTGTCTTCGATGAGTGCACAGTCATCTGGACCCAGTCTGGACAACATGGGACCCCACCAGCAGGGTCGGCCCGATAGAAGGTTTCAGCAGCGGAGGCTCCCATGTCCTAAGTGTGGGAGGATGCACTTTGGGTCCTGTATCATGGACCTACCTGTATGCTATGGGTTTGGTGTGAGGGGTCACATTCAGAGGGATTGCCACTCATCCTGCCGAAATATGGGCAGAGGTGCTACGTAGCCAGCTAATTCTGCAGCTACTACATCCACAACACCTCCAGCTCGAGGCACCACAACACCCGCAAGGCGTGGTGCAGTTAGGGGTGGTGCACAGAATTCGGGAGGACCTAGTAGAGTTTATGCTATACGGAGGCATCGGGATTTAAAGGCTTCTCCAGATGTTGTCACAGGTATATTTTCTGTCTAATCCCATGATGTAAATGCTCTTATTGATCCCGGTTCCACTTTGTCATATGTCACTCCTTATGTTGCTATGGAATTTGGGATAGAACCGGAACAACTTCATGATCTGTTCTCTGTATCTACTCCGGTTGGTGAGTCTATTTTGGCCGTACTGGTTTATAGGGATTGTGTTGTCATGTTGCCTGTCGGGACACCTTGTCCGATCTTATTGAATTGAGAATGGTCGATTTTGATGTGATAATGGGGATGGATTTTATTTATTCATGTCTTGCCAAGCTTGATTGCCGAACCAAAACTGTTAGGTTCGAATTTCCAAATGAGCCAGTTATTGAGTGGAAGGGTGATGATGTAGTGCCGAAGGGTAGGTTTATTTTGTACCTTAAGGCCACGAAAATGATCAACAAAGGGTGTATTTATCATTTGGTCCGGGTTACGAACACCGATGCTGAGGCACCTACACTTGAGTCAGTGCCTGTTGTGAATGAATTTCCGGGAGTCTTTCCGGATGAATTCCCTAGGATCCCACCAGATAGGAAGATTGATTTCGGGATTGATGTGATGCCAGACACGCATCCTATATCTATCCCACCCTACAGAATGGCACATGCGGAATTGAAGGAGCTAAAGGAACAATTGAGAGATTTGTTAGAAAAGGGTTTTATCCGTCCGAGTGTGTCGCCTTGGGGTGCACCGGTCCTTTTTGTGAGAAAGAAAGACGTGTCACTGAGAATGTGTATTAACTATCGGCAGCTTAACAAGGTCACAATCAAGAATAAGTACCCATTGCCACTGATAGATGACTCGTTTGACGAATTGCAGGGTGCTAGGTACTTCTCCAAGATCGATTTAAGATCCGGATATCACCAATTGAAGATCAAGGAGCAGGATGTTCCGAAAATAGCTTTTTGAACCCGATATGGGCACTTTGAATTTTTGGTAATGTCTTTTGGGCTAACAAATGCCCCATCAACTTTCATGGATCTTATGAATTGAGTCTTCAAGCCTTTTCTTGACTCCTTTGTGATAGTGTTTATTGATGATATCCTTGTATATTCACGTAATCGAGAGGACCATGACAATCATCTCAGTGTAGTTCTGCAAATCCTATATCAACACATGTTATACAAAGTTTTCGAAGTGTGAATTTTGGCTTAAATCTGTCACATTCTTGGGTCATGTAGTCTCTAGTGAAGGAATTATGGTTGATCCTCAAAAGATTGTGGCTGTGAGGAATTGGCCGAGGCCTACAACTCCAACAGAGATTCACAGTTTCTTAGGCTTAGCAGGGTATTATAGAAAATTTGTGGAGGGGTTTTCTACCCTTGTCTCTCCGTTGACTAAATTGACTCAGAAGGCAGTTAAGTTCCAATGGTCAGATGCTTGTGAAAGGAGTTTCCACGAGCTGAAATCAAGATTGACTACGGCACCGGTGTTGACCTTACCAGAGGGTACAGATGGATTTGTGGTATATTTTGATGCTTCAAGAATTGGGCTTGGGTGTATATTAATGCAACATAGCAAGGCTATAGCTTATGCTTCTAGGCAACTCAAGGATCATGAAAAGAACTATCCAACACATGATTTAGAACTTGCGGCAGTGGTATTTGTATTGGAAATTTGGCGTCATTATTTATATGGGGTCCATGTGGATATATTCACGGACATAAGAGCCTTCAATATATTTTCAAACAGAAGGAGCTAAATCTGAGGCAGAGAAGATGGCTTGAGTTCTCAAAGATTACGACATCGATATCCTGTATCACCTAGGAAAGGCCAATGTTGTGGCGGATGCTCGTAGCCGAAAGCCTATGGGTAGTTTAACACACTTGGAGGCATATCAAAGGCCATTGGCCAAGGAAGTTCACCGATTGTCTAGTTTGGGAGTTCGTCTTGCGGACTCTAGTGAAGGAGGAGTGATTGTGCAAAACAGGGCTGAATCATCGCTTGTTGTGGAAGTCAAAGAGAAGCAATACAACGATCCATTTTTGGTGCAATTTATGGAGGGGATTCATAAACATAAAACTATGGATCTTTCTCTTATAATGGGTGATGGTACGCTAAGGTACCAAGGGCGGTTGTGTGTTCCAAATGTGGATGGTCTTCGGGAAAGAATCATGACCGAGGCTCACACTTCTAGGTATTTCGTGCACCCGTGCTCTAAAAAAATGTGTCATGATCTCAAGGAAGTCTATTGGTGGAATGACATGAAGAGGAATGTGGTGGACTTTGTGGCAAGATGTCCGAATTGTCAGCAAGTAAAGGCCGAACACCAACGGCCCGGTGGGTTGGCACAAAACATGAAAATTCCAATGTGGAAGTGGGAAATGATTAATATGTAGTTTGTGGTAGGATTACCGCGCACTCCGCACAAGTTTGACTCAATTTGGGTGACTGTGGATCGACTCACAAAATCAACACACTTTTTGCCGGTTAAGGCTACCGACACAGTGGAACAGTATGCTCAGTTATATATCAAAGAAAGAGTCAGGTTGCATGGAACTTTAGTTTCCATCATTTCTGATTGGAGAGCACAATTCATTGCTAATTTTTGGAAGAAATGTCAGCAAGGTTTGGGTACTCGGGTGAATCTTAGTACAACCTTTCACCCGCAGACTGACGGGCAGGCAGAAGACCGGACTATTCAGACGCTTGAGGATATGTTGCGCACTTGTGTTCTAGACTTCAAAGGTAGCTGGGTTGATCATTTGCCACTCATAGAATTTGCCTACAATAATAGTTATCATGCTAGCATTCAGATGGCACCGTTCGAGGCTTTATATGGAAGGAGATGTAGATCTCCCATTGGGTGGTTCGAAATTAGGGAAGCAGAATTGATAAGGCCAGACCTCGTGCATCAGGCTATGGAATACATTAAGATCATTAAGGAGTGGTGGAAGACTGCTCAGAGTCGTAAGAAGTCATATTCAAATGTTCGTCGTAGGGATTTGGAGTTCAAATAAGATGATTGGGTATTCTTGAAAGTTTCCCCCATAAAAGGTGTAATGCGATTTGGTAAGAAAGGGAAATTGAGTCCGAGGTATTTCGGACCGTACATAATCATTCAGAAGATTGGTGAGGTGGCGTACAAGCTTGAGCTACCGCCTGAAATGTCATTAGTGCACCCGATGTTTCATTTGTCTATGTTAAAGAAAGTAGTTGGAGACTCGACACTCATTGTTCCGGTTGAGAATATTGAGGTTAATGAGAAATTGACTTACGAAGAGATTCCAGTTTCTATTATTGATCGGCAAGTCCGAAAGTTGAGAAATAAAGAAATTGCCTCCGTGAAAGTGTTATGGCGAAACCAGCAGGTTGAAGAGGCTACTTGGGAGGACGAGGAAGAAATGAAGAAAAAGTATCCTTATTTGTTTAAATAGCCATGTATTTATAAAGTTGTGTTCTATGAAAACGCTAAGAGTTACTTTCTATGAATTATGTATCATTTGTACCGTTGACGTTAAGGGTGTTCATTTTCCTAGTAATATATCACTTATGAGGCCACATTTGGTGTTGTTTTGTGTTATGTTACATCGTTGGTTTATGTATATGTTGTTAGGATGTGTTTTTGGGGTTCTCTGGTAGGTGGATAGGCCAAGTTACAAGGGAGACTCTGGCAAAATATTTGGAAATTTAGGGAGTTAGCCAAATTTTGAAACTATTGGTGAGTGTGAATTAACAGTTGGGCCACATTTGATGCTAATGACAAATTTTGACCCTTATTTGAGGACGAATTATCCTAAGCGGGGGAGAATGTAACACCCCAGAATCACTCTGCGGACCGCATAATGGCCGCAGAGTGAGGGAGGCAACTGAGGAAAGTTTTTTGTCATTTCGCGGTCCATTATGCGACTGCAAAATGATTTCACGGGCCGCACACTGATCGCAGAACCAGCTTGGAGATTTTGCGGAGGGAGGTTCTGCGACGTGTTATGCGACCATAGAACAGGTCTACGGACCGCACAACGGCCGCACAGTGGGGCAGGCCAGTTCAGTTCCGGAGGGCCATTTCGCGGCCCATTTTGCGGACCGCATAAGCATATATGCGACCGCAGATCCTGTTCTGGGGCAATATTTTTGGGTTTTTATAACCCGATCCTACTTCGTTAAATAGACGATTTGTCCCATTTTTGAGCTAAAATCTGATATTTTGAGGTTTAGAGAGTGACCTAGAGTGGGGGAGAGTTCTTCAACAATTTGTTCTTCAATTCTTGCTCGAATCTTTGAAGATTAACAAGGAAAACTCACTAGGTCTTTATCCCAAAGGTAAGATTCTACACCCTAGCCCTCAATTTCGAATTTTATCTAGAATTGGATAATTAGTAAGATACTATTTGGGCATAAGAGTTGTCCATCTTGCATGGCATGTATTATAAAGGGTGTAAGAAGATTGTTGAGCTAAAAATGGTAAATAATGAGTTGTGGGATGATGGAATCCTCCATAAAAGGACCTTGAAACTTTGATGCACACCTAGTGTCTGATAAAATCCTCAAATGAGCTAGAACCATGATCATCTTCCTAATTCTGGTTCAACTTGTTATATTTCTAAAATAGATTGAAGTTGCTAAGAATTCAGGAACATTTTAGAGTTTAAGGAAGCTCAATTGAGGTATGTTGGCTAAACTCTTCTTTAAGAATTGGAACCCCCAATATCCTTGTAAGCTCCAAGATATTTATTACAAATCGAGTATTCCGAATAAGTTTTGTGATAAAGATATATGTTCAATACGCGCTTCAAATGCTCTTATCATATTGTATTATAAATTGAGTATGTGTTCCAAACTATGGATTGTGTATCTATATGTTATGATTCCAAGTCGTGATTTATGTGAAAATTATTATGCCAAATTGTGTAGAGATTGTGATTAGGGTTACACCTCCACCCGTATATATTGGGGTGAGACAACATGATTGCTCTGTATATGATTTTAGTATTGTTGCTGCACCACCACCCACACACATATATTGGGGTGAGGCGGTATGAAAGCTTTGTGTAGGTATTGGCATCGTTGATACATTTCCACCTGCATATATTAGGCTGAGGCGGCATGGCCGCTTTGTATAGGTTTTTGGTATTGTGATTATACCTCCACCCGCATACATTGGGGTGAGGCGGCAGGGCCGTTTGAGTAGAGTTTTGGTATTGTGCTTACACCTCTACAAGCATACATTGGGGTGAGGCGGCGGGGCCGCTTTGTGTGAAAATGGTTACAGGGGATCTCATCTTAAATTCTATAAATGTTAATGGCAGCTCTTGATAAGCCTGCTTTGTTTTAAACAGCTATCTGTGCTATTCTATTGTCGTCCTGGTTCATCATATTCATATTGTATTTCTGAATTCTTAAATTGATGTTTGGTTTTCATACTAGTACTATTCGACATGTACTAAAGTCCCTTTTGTCGGAGGCGCTTGTCACGACCCAAAATCTCACCCGTCGTGATGGCGCCTATCTCAATACTAGGCAAGCCGACATCATCAATAACCCACAATATCTTTTAAATACAGAAAACATCATAATTAAGTTTAAGAGAAAATCCCATAATTACTAGGTAAAATGTATTCCCAAAACTCGTTGTCACTGAGTACATGAGCATCTATACATTACAAGTCTGGACAAATACGGTCTATAATAGTCTAAAACCAAATATAGTAAACAAGGAGATAGGGAAGGAGAGAAAAGGTCTGCGAAACATAGCAGCTACCTTAGAATCTCCGAAAAATTAACTACGTGAAAGAATCAACACCCACTGTGTCCGGGATCACCTGGATCTGCACAGAAAGTGCAGGGTATAGAATGAGTACAACCAACTCAGCAAGTAACAATAATAAATAAGGAACTTAAAGTAGTGACGAGCTTCTCAGCTAAGTCCAAATACAATACTTTCCAACAAAAAAGAGTAGGCATGCTCTCAAGTTCAACATTTAAAATTTCACAGTAATTTCATATCAAATTTGACTGAAACAGAAAATAATAATTTTTCGGAATTTCCAAAATAGTGATATATGACAGTTGAAATGCAGCAAATAATGAAATAAATGCATCCTCTCAGAGTAACAATTACTCAGTCCTCCCATTCACTCCAACCTCACAGTCACTGTTTCCTCACAATCACGCAGCACGACACTCACGCTCGGCACTCGTATTCAGTAGGTACCTGCGCTCACTGGGGGTGTGTACAGACTCCGGAGAGGCTCCTTCAGCCCAAGCGCTATATCAAGCCAATCATGGCATAAATTGATGAAACATGCTGCGGCATGTAACCCGATCCGATAAATATCCTCACAATTAGGCCCTCGGCCTCACTCAGTCATCAACCTCTCCAATCTATCGAGCCCTCAGAAATCATGATAATCAGCCCAAAAATGATAATATGATGTAATAATAAATAGCAACAGAAACTGAGATATGATATGAAATGAATAAGCATGACTGAGTGTGAAATTACAATTTGAACATATAATTCAACCACAGAAATGACCCCAGTAGGTACCAATAATAACAACATATGTCTACGCGGTTCCATGGAATTTGACACATAGAGAATGTACTGGTATCAACAGATTATTCAACTACACAGTTCCATGGAATTTGACCAAGTCACAATTCCTACGGTGCACGCCTAGACGCCCGTCACCTAGCATGTGCGTCACCTCAAAACCAATCACATAATACATAATCTGGGGTTTCATACCCTCATGCCCAAATTTAGAACTATTACTTACCTCAAATCGCGTAATTCTTTATTTCACTATACCCTTGCCACGAGAATTGGTCTCCAAAAGCCTCGTATCTACCCACAATTAATTCGATTCAGTCAATACCAATTATTGTAATTAATTCCATAAGAAAATATTAATTTTTCCAATAAAATCTGAAATTTAACTCAAAAATCGCATGTGGGCCCCCGTCTCGGAACCCGACAAAAGTTACAAAATATAAACGCCCATCCAACCATGAGTCTAACCACACCAATTTACCAAAATCCGACCTCAACTCGACCCTCAAATCTTCAAATTACACCAAGAGGGTTTTCTAAATGTTTCAACTTAATTCACCCATTAAATGATGGATTCAAAGGCATAATCATGAAAATTAATCATAACTGGATAAGAATCACTTACCCCAAACACCCACACAAGAATCTCTCCAAATATCGCCTTCTACCGAGCTCCCAATTTGATTATGTGTTATGAACTCAAACCCCCCATAACTTTCTGTAGAAATATACAAATGATGAACGGTTTGATGCGTTGAAAACTACACTCAAAGGGATTTAATTTGATAGGTAGATCACCTCCTATGTCTTTATAGTTTGGTAGCAGCATGTGTTTGAAGTCGGATCTTGTGTGAATTGATACATCCTTTCCACTTAATGTATCCAACTTGTTCCACATAAATTCTTGCCATTCACAAAACTCCTTAGTATATTCCAACACACCTTAAACATATATCTTCATTTCAAAATGATGTGGTTCTATCCCATAGGTCTCCTTTAATACTCGAATACGTTATCCTCAAATACCGCTGGCACACTTTAAAATCTTAAATCATTAGGAAATTTTATCGGGGCCTTACAAGTAACTTGCCGGGAGGTTTGGTTTTTGATTTCAGAGTGAAATGGGACACATAGTCACTAAAATGGAAGTCTAAGCTGTAGGAATTGACCATAGTTTGCTTTGTATGAAATTGACTCCGAAATGGGATTTTGATGGTTCCAATAGCTCTGTATGGTGATTTTGATCTTAGGAGCGTGTTCAGATGTTGAATTGGAGGTTCAGGTCATTTCGGCATTAATTGGCAAAGGTTGGAAATTGGATTATTTTTGGAAAGTTTGACCGGGAGTGGACTTTTTGATATCGGGGTCGGATTCAGACTCCGGAAGTTGGAGTAGGTCCGTAATGTCAATTATGACTTGTGTGCAAAATTTGAGGTCAATTGGACTTGATTTGATAGGTTTCGGCGTCAGATGTAGAAGTTTGAAGTTCTAATGCTCATTAGGCTTGAATCGATGTGCAATTAGTGTTTTTAGCATTGTTGGATGTGATTTAAATGCTCGACTATGTTCGTATTGTGTTTTAGGACTTGTTGGTAGGTTTGGTTGAGGTCGCGGGGGCCTCGGGGTGATTTCGAATGGTTAACGGATAAAGTGGAAGCTTAAAGAATGACTAAAGTGCACCAGTTCTGGTGAAACCGCACCTGCACAAGTTCGACTGTAGGTGCGGGCCCGCATAAGTGTGAGGCCAAGTACATATGAAAGACTGAAGGAGGTGGTCAGTGGTCGCAAATGCGTCGTGAAGGCCGCAGAAGCGGAGCCGCTTCTGCGGAAGGATGATCGCAGAAGCGGAGAGTGAGGGAACTGAAGTGGACAAGGTTTCCACAGAAGCGGACGAGTGGGCGCAGAAACGCTTCCGCTGATATAGAATGTGCACAAGTGCGATATCTGGGAGTTTAAGTGAGCTCCGCAGATGCGAGTTTTCACCGCAAAAGCGGATTTTGGACCGCAAAAGCGGAAAGCACTAGGTAGATTATATTAAATTGAGGGTTTGCCATTTTCTTCATATTTTGACATATAGAGCTCGGAATGAGGCGAACGTTCGAGGTTTTTTTAGAGGAAACATTTGGGTAAGGATTCGTGACTTGTTTTTGATTAGTTTCCACTAAGATATCATTTATTCTATATTTAATTACGGATTTGGGTTGAGAAATTTGTGAAAAAGGTGGAAAAATCCTTGGGCCGAATTTTGAGGTTTTGATCGAGTATTTTGTATCGGATTTGAGTAATTTTGGTATGGGTGAACTCGATATCGAATGAGTGTTCATATTTTGTGACTTTTACCCGATTCCAAGACGTGGGCACGAGTCGACTTTTTGGGGCGATTTTTCGATTCTTTGCTAAAGTCATAGATTTATTATTTAAATTAGTTTCTTGTAGTTGTAGTTATAGTATGTAATTGCTTTTGGCTAGATTTGGGCCGTTCAGAGTTAGTAAAACGAGGGAAAGAAATTCTTATTGAATGATTGAGCTTGGTTTGAGTTAAGTGACTTGTCTAACCTTGTCTGGGGGAACCTCTCCTTAGGTTTTGGTACTGTTATGATATTTGCAATACTTAAAAGGAGTGTACGCGAGGTGACGAGTACGTACTCGGGTTAAATGTTGAAAAATCCGGTTCTTGCTGAGTAGTTTTCTTTTATTTCCTTAACTGAGTTGCTCTAGCATGTGTAGTCATCATGTTTAGCCTAATGTCGCATGCCTACGTATCTTAACTCTTACTTGCAACTTGTGCAATATGCTTAGTTGAATTACCTGCTTCCTTAATCTTGTATTCAGTCTTTAACTGTATGATTCCTTGTTTTAAATTCATTGTTTCACAGGTTATGAGTTGTGTATTTACTTTTGGAACTACGAGGCGGTACCTCGAGAGCTCCCCTATTGCATATTTATTTTTGGGACTATGAGGCGGTACCTCGGGAGCTCCCCCTATTGTGTATTTACTTTTTGGACTACGAGGCAGTACCTCGGGAGCGCCCCTGTTGCACATTTACTTTTGGGACTACGAGGCAGTACCTCGGGAGCTTTCCCCATTATGTGTTTACATTTGGGACTACGAGGTGGTACCTCGGGAGCGCCCCCTGGTGTTTACCTTTATTCACTGTGTTGTTACCTTTCTGTAACTTCTCATTGTTTAAATTCCCCGTCATTTCATTATATTGTTATATCTTCTACCTTGCTTCCTTTTTATTCCAGTAGGGCCCTGACTTGACCTCGTCACTACTCTACCAAGGTTAGACTTGGAACTTACCGGGTACCGTTATGGTGTACTCATACTACACTTCTGCATATCGTTTTATGTAGATCCAGGTACTGCTTACCAGACCAGGTACCAGTGAGCTAGCTGTATGTGGAGACTTCAAGGTACATCTGCCAGTGTTCGCAGACCTCGGGGTCCCTCTTTATCTTTTTGATGTTGTTTTCTTTATTTTCATTAGACTCTGATGTATAGAGACACTTAGCATTTTCTCATTAAAGCTTGTGACTTATTACTACCGGGTTTTGGGAGTTGTAAATATTTTGAATCGCAGTTCTTATTTATTGCAATATTGAGGTTGAGTTTTACCTTTATTTTCAGTTATCCCGCAACATGTTAGGCTTACCTAGTCTTAGAAACTAGGTGCCATCACGACATCCTACAGAGGGAAATTTGGGTCGTGACAGATTAAATATTCAAAACAATAAATCTAAATCGTACGAAAAGAAACATATTCAATACATTGTAGTTTGCTTCTCATAATCGCTAGAATACTTTGTGTCTTGCTAGTGAATATGTTGGAAATAATTTAGTTTCAGTAGGAGTAGCATAATAGGTTTGGAAATTAGAATTTTGATTTAATTTACTTGTTGGCTTGTAACTGTTTTTTCATAATTCCAAGGCCCAAGGAAAAGTTTAATGCTTTGTTATTTCTAAACTTAATATATAAATATCATCTCCCCATGTAAATTTGTTTGGTACGGTTTGGTATTTTTTTATTTTATTTTTATAAAATAAAAACCTATCCTAATTATCGGTACGGTTGTAGATTTATATAAAAACCTATGGTTTTATATTAAAAAACCTAAAAATCGGTTCGGTGCGATACAATTCGGTCAGTTTGGACGATTTTTAAATTTCCATTAACACCCCTAATTAAAACAGGTGCAAAATGATATAACTACTTAGCATCTAGTCAGAATGATAACACTTTGACACTTAGAACTAAACTTTTCAATTAACATCCAACAATATAGACAAAATATTCAGTTCATAAGAGGATAAATAAATTTATTAATAATCAAACTGAACAATTTTTTTCCTGATATCTTCATACCTACAAACATTCCAGCTAACATAAAAATAAAATAACACTTGGTCCATTGTCACCTTCAACCCCTACTCCACTTTCATCTACAAACGAACTTGAAGATGGTTCTTCACTGTCAACATTTTCTTCTTGGAATTAATTGAACGCTATTATGGCTTCATAATAAGATTTGAAAGCCTCGAAGATGCTTTCTTTGAAACCTATAACCATAGGAGTACACTCACACCAAAAGTTGTATAATCTGGGCCTCTTACCACGAAATACCACATACACCTTCGATATCGATATATTCTCAGCTTGACAATTATTTCTGAAGTAATTGAACGTTGATATGGTTTCATAATACAATTTGAAAGCCTAGAAGATGTTACCCTTTGCACCAACAGCCATAAGAGCACACTGACGCCAAGAGTTGTATAATCCAGACCTCTTACCTTGAAATACAACATAGAATTTCGAAGCATTATTCTTCTTCCCGTTAACTATTCCTTAATCTAACCCTTCACACTATGAGATGAAAAAGGACAAAATAAAGATAGAAAAGAAATGGGGGCTGGAAAAGCTTATTAGGTGCGGCACTATATATTTAAGGGTTTAGGGTTAGAAAGTGACAATTTTTCACGAGACAAATCTCAACATGTCATGATGGCGCCTATCACAGTACTAGGCAAGCCGACAATCACAAATTAACCACCCATTTTAAATTAAAAACATGACGTAATACGTTTAACAGTGAAAAATATCATAAATAACCGATAAAAACAACTGCGACTCAACTACAAAATCTCCTAAAATTCGAGTGTCACCGAGTACATGAGCAACTAGGTGTTAACGCAATCAAAATTTCTAATACAAATGTATGGAAAGATAGAACAATGCTAAATAAATAGAAAAGAAGGAGAGTGGAGGTATGCGGGCGCCATAGCAGCTACCTCAATAGTCTCCAAGCGGGTACTACTCCAAGTCTAGCAACCACCGTGTCCAGATGTATCTGGATCTGCCCACGAAGTGCAGAGTATAGTATGACTACAACTGACCCAATGTACTGCATAAGCAACAGGACTAACCTTGGGCTGAAAGCAGTGACGAGCTCAGAAAGGTACAGTCCAAATACAGATAATAACAGTACAGATATAATAGGGAAATGACAGTAATAACTCATAGAAATCCCATAATCAGTTTGTACACAGTACAGAAATGTAGACATGCTTTTAAGTTCAAAAGTAAAAGCTCAATACTGATAAAATATGTCGACTATAGCCAATGAGAGAAATGTTACGTCTCTATGTCTACCTGTCAAATATGCATGTTACATGTAATGAAACACAGTAATAAACTCGCGTACTCACACTCTCAGAGTACTCAATCTCACTCAGCACGCTCAATCACTCAGCACTCACAATCGCTCAGCACTCTCAATCACTCAGCACTCGGCACTCTCACTCAGCACTCAACGGTACCTGCGCTCATTGCTGGTATGTCAGACTCCTGAGGGGCGGATCCTGCCCAAGCGCTAATATAAGCCAACATGGCATGCTGCAGCGTGCATCCCGATCCCATAAATGTATTAATAAAGCCTGTTGCGGCATGCATCCTTATCCCATAAATATCACTCACAAGCCGGTAGTCAGGCCCCAACTCAGTCATCAATATCTCTAGTCTCTCGGGCTCACAAATCGCATGGCATTCAGCCTAATCAGGGATAACAAGATGTAACAATAAACGATTATAGAGACTGAGATATGATATGCAAATAATGAATGTGACTGAGTACATAATTGCAATTTAAGCAAATAACTCAACAACAGAAATGACATCAGTGGGTCCCAACAGAACAAGCATATAGTCTAAACATGATTTGTAAAATGGATGACAACTCAATTACTCTAACACGTAGGGATTGCATGAATAGCAACAAGATTTGATAACTATATAGTACCCTGGAAACAACTGAGTCATAATTACCACGGTGCACGCTCACACGCCCGTCACCTAGTATGTGTGTCATCTCAACACCAACCATATAACACAAAATCCAGGGATTCATACTCTCAGCACCAAGTTTAGAAGTGTTACTTACCTCAAACCGCGCAAATAACAACTTCAACAAGCCCTTGCCTAGTGAATCAGCCCTTGAACGACTCAAATCTAGCCACAAATAACTTAATACAATCAATGCAAGCTATAAGCATCGATTCCACATGATAAAGCTAAGTTCTTTAACCAAAGTCAAAAAGTCAACCCCAGGCACACGTCTCGGCACTCGACAAAATTTATAAAAATCCGAACACCCATTCAATAACGAGTCCAACCATACCAAAATCATTCAATTCCGGCCTCAAATCGCCTTTCAAATCCTCACAATATAGCTTATGAAGGTTTCCATAAATTTCCCCAATTTTCTAACCCAAAACACTAATTAAATGGTAAAAACAATGATAGATTCATGTATATTAATCAAATCCGAGGTAGAATCACTTACCCCAATCAACTCCTTGAAAATCTCTCCCAAAATCGCCTCAATCCGAGCTCCCAAAGTAAAAATGTGAAATAATACACTAACCCTCATTTTTGAAATTAAATAGTCTGCCTAGATGTCCTTCTTCACGAACGCAAACAATGCCTCACGTTCGCGAAGCACAAAAACACAACTGCCAAAATTCCTCTAATGCAAATGCGAGGCGACCATCGCGAACGCAATGACCAGTGAACCAATGCCTCTGCGAACGCGACCTAACTCCCGCGAACACAAAGGCTTACAAGCCTGGTGCCCCACCGGCCTCATCCTTCTACGCGAACGCGAGTACCCTCTCGCGATCGCGATGCAGAAACTCCCTAGACCTCAGCGAACACGTGGCCTTCTTTATGAACACGAAGAACAAACTTCACCAGTCACCCAGATACACTTCGCGAATGCGAGATCTCTCTTGCGAACGTGTATAAGGAAACCACACACCAGAAATTCTACAACTCTACAAGGCCAAACTCAATTCGCAATAAATTTGAATCTCACCCGAGGCCCCCGGGACCCCATCCAAACATACCATTACATTCTAAAACATCATACGAACTTAGTTGAACCCTCAAATCACATCAAACAACATCGAAAATATAAATCGCACCCCAATTCAAGGCTAATGATCTATTAAATTTCCAACTTCTAAAACCAATGCCGAAACACACCAAATCAACTCTGATTGACCTCAAATTTTGAACACAGGTCATAAATGGCACAACGGACCTATTCCAACTCCGGGAGCCAAAATCCGAGCCCGGCAACAACAAAGTCAACTCTCAGTCAAACTTCCCAACTTTCCAAACCTTCAACTTTTTAATTTTTGCCAATTCAAGCCAAAACGACCTACGGACCTCCAAATTAGTATATGGATGCCGCCTAAGTTCAAATCACCATACGGAGATATCGGAACCATCAAAACTCCATTATGGAGCCATTTACACATATGTCAACATACGGTTAACTCTTTCAACTAAGGCTTCCAACCCGGGACTAAGTGTCCTAATTCATTCCTAAACATCCTCGGAATCAATCCAACCATCCCGGCAAGCCACATAACAATACACGAACATAAAATAAGTAATAAATGGGGGAACGGGGCTATAGTACTCAAAATGACCGGTCGGGGCATTGCATTCTCACCCTCTTAAATAAATGTTCGTCCTCGAATGTGCCTAGAATCATACCTGGAGCCTCAAATAGCTGTGGATAGCTGATCCGTGTCTCTCGTTCAGTCTCCCAAGTACCCTCCTCGACTGGCTAATCTCTCCACTGTACTTTCACTGAAGCTATATTCTTTGATCTCAACTTTCGAACCTGCCAATCCAAAATGGCCACCGACTCCACATCATAAGTCAAATCCCCATCTAACTAGAATGCGCTGTGCGAAGCCGATCCTTAATCAACTTAACCTTTTTCAAAGCATCCTGGACCAAGTCAGTACCCAATAACCTAGCCTCACCTGGCTCAAACCAACCAACCGGATGCCGACACCGCTTCCCATATAAGGCCTCATATGGAGCCATCTAAATACTCGACTGGTAGCTGTTGTAGAAGGCAAACTCTGCAAGCGGTAGAAACTGATCCTAAGAACCCCCGAAATCCATGACACAAGTGCATAGCATATCCTATAATATCTGAATGGTACGCTCGGACTGTCCGCCCGTCTAAGGGTGGAATGTTGTACTCAACTCAACTCATGTTCCTAACTTTCACTGCACTGCTCTCCAAAACTGCAATGTAATCTGTGTGCCCCTATCTGAAATAAGAGACACCAGCACACCGTGAAGGCGAACAATCTCATGGATATAGATCTCAACCAACCGCTCTGAAGAATAGGTAGTCCCAACTGGAATGAAGTGCGCAGACTTAGTCAACGGGTCCACAATCACCCAAATAACATCAAATTTCTTCAAAGTCTGTGGAAGCCCAACTACGAAGTCCATGGTGATACGGTCCCATTTCCACTCAGGAATCTCAAGCCTCTAAAGCAAACCGCCCGGTCTCTGATGTTCGTACTTCATTTGCTGACAATTCAAGCACCGAGCTACAAACTCCACTATATCTTTCTTCATTCTCTTCAACTAATAGTGCTGCCTCAAGTTCTGATACATCTTTGCGGCACCCGAATGAATGGAATACCGTGAACTGTGGCCTCCTCAAGAATCAACTTACGTAACCCATCCACATTAGACACACAAATCTGACCTTGCATCCGCAACAGCCCATCATATCCAATAGAAACCTCCTTGGCATCACCGTGTTGGACCGTGTCCTTAAGGACAAGCAAATGGGGGTCGTCATACTGACGCTCTCTGATGTGATCATATAAAGAAGACTAAGAAACTATGCAAGCAAGAACTCGACTAGGCTCTGAAATATCTAACCTCACGAACTGATTGGCCAAGGCCTGAACATCTAATGCAAGCGGTCTCTCACCAACAAGAATATATGCAAGGCTACCCAAACTCACTGCCTTTCTACTTAAGGCATCGCCACTAAATTGGCCTTCCCGGGATGATACAAAATGGTAATATCATATTCTTCTGACAACTCCAACCATCTCCGCCTTCTAAAATTTAGATCATTTTTGCTTGAACAAGTGCTGAAGACTCTGACGCTCTGTAAATACCTCACAAGACATGCCGTAGAGATAGTGCCTCTAAATCTTCAATGTATGAACGATGGCTGCCAACTCTAAGTTATAAACATGGTAGTTCTTCTCATGAGGCTTCAACTGGCATGAAGCACAAGCAATCAGTCTACCCTCCTGCATCAAGACACACCCAATACCAATACTACAAGCATCACAATACACTGTATAAGATCCCGATGTCGAAGGTAGAACTTGAACTGGAGCTGTGGCCAAGGCAGTCTTGAGCTTCTGAAAGCTTTTATCACACTCATCAGACCACCTGAATGGGGCACCCTTCTGGTTCAACCTGGTCAATGGTGCTGCAATGGACGATAAACCCTCCAAGAAGTGGCGATAATATCTGGCCAAGCCAAGAAAACTCCAAATCTCAATAGCTGAAGACAGTCTGGGACAACTCTGAACTGCCTCAATCTTTTGCGGATCCACATTGATCCCCTCACTGGACACCACGTTCCCCAAGAATGCCACCGAACTGAGCCAAAGCTCACACTTGGAGAACTTAGAATGAAGCTTCTCCTCCCTCAATATTTGTAGTACAATCCTCAAATATTGTGCATGCTCCTCCTGGCTACGTGAGTACACTAGGATATCATTAATAAATACTATGACAAACAAATCAAGATATGGCTGGAATACACTATTCATCAGATGCATAAATGTTGTTGGGGCATTGGTCAGTCCAAAAGACATCACAAGGAACTCGTAGTGACCATAGTGGGTCCTGAATGCCGTCTTCAGTATATCAGAGTTCTGAATCTTCAACTGGTGATTCCCAGACCTCAAATCAATCTTAGATAATACTCTAGCTCCCTGAAGATGGTCAAATAAGTCATCAATGCGCGGCAAAGGAAACTTGTTCTTAATTGTAACTTTGTTCAACTGCCTATAGTCCATGCACATCTGCACATTAACATCCTTCTTCTTCACAAATAGAAATGGTGCACCCCAATGCGACACACTAGGCCTATTGAACTCCTTATCAAGAAGCTCTTGAAGCTGCTCTTTCATCAACTCTGCTGGTTCCATACGATACAGAGGAATAGAAATGGGCTGGGTACCCTGCACAAAGTCAATACCAAAATCAATGTTCCTATCGGGCGACATACTCGACAAGTCTGTAGGAAACAAATTAGGAAAGTCTTGCACTACCGGAACCGAATCAATAATAGGAGTATGAGCACCAACATCCCGCACAAAAGCCAGATATGACAAACACCCCTTCCCAACCATCCGTTGGGCCTTAAATATGAAATCACCCTACTAGGAACATAGTCCAGAGAACCTCTCCACTCGATCATAGGTAACCTCGGCATTACTAATGTCACAGTCTTAGCATGACAATCCAGAATAGCATGACATGGGGACAATCAATCCATGTCTAGAATCACGTAAAAATCAACCATACTGAGCAATAAGAGATCAACTCCCGTCTCCAATCCTCCAATGGTCACCACACACGACCAATACACACGGTCCACAATAATAGAATCGCCCACCGATGTAGATACATGAACGGGTGTAACTAAGGACTCATGGGGCATATCCAAATAACGAGCAAAATATGATAATACATATGAATAAGTGGAACCAGGGTCAAATAGTATGTAAGCATCCTGTGGCACACTAAAATAATACATGTGATCACTGTGTCTAAAGCAAAGGCCTTAGCCTGGAGGGAAAAGCATAGCATCGAGCCTGACCGCTACCTGATCGGCCTCCCCCTCTAGGGCGACCTTTGGCTGGCTGAGCGGGTGGTGAAGCAACTAGTTCGGAAGTCATAACTTTACCCTCTACCGAACAGGACCTCCAAAACGATGGGGACACTACCTCCACACATGTCCAAGCTCCCCACACTCCAAGCAACTCCGGTCCGCCAATGGTGGTGGATACTGAATCGGACCCCGAGAACCAGAATAGCTACTAGAAGGACCTGGTACAGATGAACCCTGAACTGATAGAGCACGATATGAAATATGAGCTAGGAGGGTACTACCCAGACGAGCACTGTATGAACCATGGCTAGCTGATGCACCACGATGAACTGGACGAGCCATCTGAGTGGGCCTATAAGGGCGACCCCTGTTGTAGTGGGACTGTCCTCCAAAAGAAACATCATTGAAATTACCCGAACAACGAGGCCTCTTGGCCTCCCTATCCTTGCGCTCCTGGCTGTGAACCTTATCTAGACGCCTAGCAATATCAACCACCTCGTCAAACCTAGAACCTGATGCAATCTCCTGAGTCATGACGGAGCGCAGTCCATGGTTGAGGCCATCAATGAACCTCCTAATCCTCTCTCTTTGTGTGGGAACCAACCAGATCACGTGATGAGCCAACTCTGAAAATCTCATCTCATACTGGGTCACTAGCATACTCTCCTGACTTAGTGCTCAAACTGGCTACACAACTCCTCCCTACGAGACTGTGGAACAAACTTCTCTAAGAAGAGGACTGAGAACTCATGCCACGTAAGTGGTGCACCGCCGGCTGGCCAGCTCAACTCATAGGCCTCCCACATTTTGAAGGCTGCCCCGACACCTGAAAAGTAGTAAATGAGACTCCACTAGTTTCCACAATACCAGCTATGCGAAGGATCCACTAGCACCTTTTTATGAAATCCTGAGCGTCATCTAACTCAGCCTCGCTGAACGCTAGAGGCCTGAGCCTCCCAAACCTCTCTAGCAACTTCTGTTCCTCGTCACTCATAGGTGGACCCACTTGGGCCTGAGCAACGGCAACCAGCTGGGCTGGTAGTACCCCTGAGGTCTGAAGTCGGGCGGCGTGGGTCTGAGCACCACCCCGGCCTGAGAAGTGGCTGGTGTGGCCTGAGCTGAAACCGCATGAGCAAGGCTAGTGCATAAAGTCAATATCAGGCCAAAGCTTCCTGGAGGCCTGGAATCACAATGGGCACAACTGGTGCCTGAGTTGGTCCCACCGACTCAACTACATATGGTATTTGCTCCTGAGCTGGAGCAATTAGTGGCTCCACGGGTGCTGCTCTAGTCGCTGTACGAGCTGCACATCGGCCTCTACTATAGCCCCGACCTCTCGCTGCCCTAGCTGGTGGTACTGGCGATCGTCCACTTGATCCAATATCTACACTAAATATGTTATTGTTACATGTACTAGTGAGTAGTGTCTACATAGTCATTAAACAAGTTAATACTATAGATTGTCTACAAAGGGACCTCTATTTATTCACTTTCCACTACAAACTAGCAAAGAATGATATGAAGGCAAAGTCTTTAACAAAACGGAAAAGGCCTATATATATCCTTGTACTATCAAATATTAGTTATATGTATCCCTCGTTATACTATTCGACATTATCTACCCCTACCATTATCCATTTAAATATATCTATCCCTCCATCTAACAGACCCAATACATGGCAGCATTTTAAACAACCCCAACTCATTTTCTCACTAATATCCAGACCCACCCGAAAAGGCCCGAACCTATTTTTTATAAAATGTGTCTATTAGACACTATAGACAACACGTTGTGACGTGACAAATTAAGCCAATGGAATATCACCACGTGGCATCTAAAATAATTAACAAATACTTTAATTAGCTAAAAATAAAAATAAATTTTTATACAACCCCGCCCTGCCATTTTCTCCTTCCTAGGTCTTTCCACCATTAAAACAAACCGACAATGTTGTTGCGATGAATCGAAAAATGGTTTCATTACCGCAGCTTCTGCCATGTCGCTTCATTTTTCAGAATTTACGAAGAATCGTAATAACATTATGTACGACACTCTCTATGAACCAATTCCAGAACCACTGATCTTTTATTAATTTATTGTTTTTATTGTTACATGAATTCAAGTCACCAGGAAACTGTAAGAACGATGTCTCTTCAAAAATTTAATTCTCCAAGATATGCATTTTGGCTACCTCTTTGCATGTCATTTTGATTACATCCAAGATGAAGCTGGACAGAGTTAGACTTATGCTTTGCATTACCATCATAATCTTCCTTTCAGGTATTAAAAGGTACAAATGCAAGAAAAGCTTAGGAAATCGTGTAGTCCAAATTTTAAGTCACTCAAATTACATGTGTTTCATTTTCTTTTTTCAAAATTCAAAACGGAATGTTAATGAATACTAATGTATGCAACTCAGTTGTAAGATATGGGACAAGGCTGCTGTTGTAGCTGAGAGAGACCTTAAGGATAGAACCGTGAGAGAGATGAAGAAGAACAGGAAAAGAAGAGAGGAAAAATAAAATAATTACGAGTTTTGTTGTATGGGGTTTGTACGGGTTAGGGTATGGTTCTTGGGTTGGGTAAGAAAAAAGGTTTTGGACACTTAAAAAATTGCCACGTGTACAAGGGAGCTGCTTCTGTTAGATAGATGGGTAAAGTTTAAATGAGTAATGGTAGGGGTAGATAGTGTCGAATAGTATAACGAGAGGTATATATAACTAATGTTTAATAGTACAGGGATACATATAGCACTTTTCTGTTAGTAAAATCGACAAATTTCTACTCAGCATAGAAACGATTGACATAACGCCATAACTTTTAACCTCAAACACTATTTGTTTTTTAAAAAACGTTGAGCAATATGATCATGGGCAGCTCAAAGACAGACATAAGGGGCAGTAAGGCAGGTTACTTCAGGGAGAACCCTACTTCTGGAGTGTAAACCTATCCTCTTCGTTCCAACAAGAGTGCCCTAATCATTATCATGAAAATATCCACTTTTCCATAAAGAAATCTTTGTACCTCATTACCTTTTGCTTAATGTTATACATGATTAGATGAGAACGACTATCAAAATTCTCAAAAATAGCTCGGAGTGTTCCAGCCCCTCTAAACTCTTTTCTTTTTTCGGCAATTAAATGGTTTCGTATACTTCAATTATGGATAAGAGGGACTGAAAGTCTGATATTACCAGATTCATCACCATTTTTCCATTTTGGGTATGTTTGGTATGAAGGAAAATATTTTCTTGGAAATAAGTGATTTTCTTACTTATTTTTTGGTGTATGGTTAGGTAGCAGAAAATACTTTTTTGAAAAATATATAATTTTAGGAAAATATTATAGGAGACGAAATTAGTAAGGGCGGGGGAGGATGGTAGGCCGGGGTGGCACTGTCGAGGGTAGGGGTTAGGGGGTGGGGATGGGCAGTGGACGAGTTTAGTGGTTAGGAGAAGGTTGAAAAAGAGTTTTACCAAAAGTCTTCCCTCTTCCCAAAACATATAAGTCAACAAATATTAAAAAATTGAAAAATATTTTTTTTCGTATCAATCACAGTCTATCTAATTCGATCCATGATAGATTTTTGTGAGGTAAGGAGGACCAGTCAAATAAAATATTATCCTCTATCGGGAGTAAAATTAGATGGCAGCGGAAGTCATGGGAGGCAGGGGCGGATTACAGTAATGGGTATGGGTTCTCGAAAACCTAGTAGCTTTTGCTCGGATCCCATATTTGTATTAAGAAATATGTTAAAGTTATAATTATACTTGCATAGAAGAGCCCTGAAGCAGCTCACCCTTGACATCCCTGCTTGCTGACCAAGGGGTAGTGTTGGGTTTTTCTATTTTTGTGCTTTAACACTATTACACGTTATTGCTTCACGTGAGTACGTTTCAATTGCTGGACAAAAAACCAGTCCACTTTGATTTATTTCTTCCGTATCCACCGACAAGATGTACTGCTTTTTGAACTGGTGTGCCCCATTTAAGGTCTCTTTTGCCGCTAGATTAGACCTTTATCACATAATATTTCACCCTTGTGTTTCTGCAAAATAAAAGCTATTTTGGTGCTTTTTTTAAAAAAATGAGTAAGAGATGATATGTGTACTTTTTCACAAGTTTCTTTTGCCCCTGTTGTACCTCTTTAATTGCTCTAATTATCTTCATGCATTTTCATAATTATCCTAAAAACTTGAAAATGTGTAAAATGTACTGATGTCAGCAGATAGCTAACAATGACAGTTACAAACAAAATCGAAGATCAAAGGACCTTCAATTTTTTCCAGACCAGTTTAAAAATACGTGAACCTCTCTTCAAATAAATATATCTAATGCTACAAAATTTCTAAGTATTTGTTTTTAGGAATAGTAATAGTATTTTAGTATGACTTTAATATTATAACACAGTGTTTCATTAAATTTTCCATGTTTAGAAGATGAATGATGGATGGACGTATTTATTCATTTACATCATATTCGTTGTGCATTATTTCAATAGCCCTCTTGAAGGTGTTCTAATTTATTTGAAATAATTTAAATTCAATTTTGATTTTACTTATACTTAACTAACTATTCCTAATCACATATCATACAACATTCTCAATACTGTATTGGATAAAGAGTTGTTACATGGCCAAAGATATCATTACAAAATTTCTATGATCGTGTATTTAAATGTTAATACAATAACCCAATCTTATGATAGTGATTTAATTAATCTTGAAATTATTATACACCAAATTGCAATCTCTTGGTTGTAAACAAAACAACCATTCCGATTACTTGATTATAGTGATGAACAAGAATCCCAATACAATAAAGAAACCCAGGGAAACCCATAACAGAAATCCATGTAGGATAATTTGAAATAACAACTTCGGAATTAATTACATTTTGAGATAGATAATTAGTTGCTGCCCTACAAATGTATGGTGGGAAATTACAGTACAATTACATTCAGAGTTTTTGAACTGAAACTTAAACATTTAGAGACTGCAAAAGGAGCACACTATGATCACAACTTTTTACAATTACATATTTTTTAAAAGAAATTTGGAAAAATATATAGTTAAAGTAGCAGTTGCTCGATTGTTTCTAAATTGATTAACCCGGATCAAAAGAAATGGTACATAGATTAGGACAAGGGTTAAAAGGATTGATATTTTTATCTTTTCTTATGTCAGGACCCGAAATCTCACCCGTCGTGATGACGCCTATCTCAATACTAGGCAAACCGACATCATCAATAACACACAATATCTTTTAAATACGGTAAACATCATAATTAAGTTTAAGAGAAAATCCAACAAATACTGGGTAAAAGTATATATTCCCAAAACCCGATGTCACTGAGTACATGAGCATCTTGTCACGACCCAAAATTCAACTAGTCGTGATGGCACCTAACCCAACCTGCTAGGTAAGCCAACTTTTAATTATCCAATTTCAATAATAATTATTAAAGCAATTTAAGTGAATAAAGTTCTTAATCTTATACAATCCCCAAGAACTAGTAATACAAATCATGAGCTTCTAAGAATAGAGTATACAAAGTGAAAATGAAATAAATACATAGTCTGTTTGAATAATACATAAATAGAGCTTTTATAAATCTAAGGCTACCCTGAACAAGAGGCAGCTACAACGCAACCATCGAGCACAGCAACAACAACAACCAACATCTGCACGCAATGTGCAAAAATATAGTATCAGTACAACCGACCCCATGTACTGAGTAAGTAACAAACCTAGCCGTAAGTTGAAAGTAGTGACGAGCTTCTACCAAAGGCGGGTCCATAACCAATAGTCCACAGAGTCCATAACAACATAAAGTAAATAATACTAGAAGTAACTCAGAGATAAAATGCTCATCCAAATCATGATTTAAAAAAAATAGTTCTTCCTTTCAAATACATCAGTGAAAACCCAAATCGTTTGCCGAAGTTGCAAAAAATATGAATAGTTTGAAAACAATAATTTCTCCCAAAATCTTTTCAATAATAAATAAGATGTTTCATTTTCCTTCCGGATAACCCATGTAAAACAAATGTATCACTATGCCTATATGTAAAAATGTGTGAGAAATCATGAATGATGTGATGTTGTACACCATGAGAAAAATACATCCCTATGCCTGTATGTCATGTGTGCATGCCAATGCAATGCAACTCAGTGATAAAATTATAAACAGCCCCTGAGGAAGAACATCACTCATATACAGCCCCTCGGGCAAACCTCACAGTCACTCATGCCTCTCGGGCATACCTCACAGTCACTCATGCCACTCGGTCATACCTCGCAATCACTCATGCCACTCGGGCATACCTCACAATCACTCATGCCTCCCAGTCACTCAGCATTCGGCACTCAATCTCGCACTCAGTAGGTACCTGCGTTCACTGGGGGTGTGTACAGACTCTGGAGGGACTCCTACAACCCAAGCGCTATTATCTGCACGGACAACTCACGTACTGTAATATCATAGCAGAATCCGCACGGACAACTCACGTGCCATAATAAGCCAATAAGGCCTGCTGCAAGCGGGCAACCCCAATCCATATAATAGTAATAATATATATAAAGCCAACATGGCCTGCTGTGGCTTGCAGCCCGATCCCAAAATATCCTCATAATCAGGCCCTCGACCTCCCTCAGTCATCAATCTCTCCAGTCTCTCTCTCATGGGATCACAATGTCATGAGAATATCCCCAAAATGATGATATGATGCATCAATAAATAACAACAGAGACTGAGATATGATATGCAATGAAATGAATATGAATGAGTATGAGTTTTTAATTTAAACAAATAATTCACATCATTATGACCTTTGTGGGTCCCAATAATACTGGCACATAGCCTCAACATTATTTTTAATATGCTTTTCAGCTCAATTTCTTTAACTCATAAAACGCATGGAAAATGCCAAGATCATTTAACTACAAAATTCTACAGAAATAATTATGTCACAATTTCTATAGTGCACGCCCACACGCCCGTCACCTAGCATGTGCGTCACCTCCCAACAATTCACGAAATACATATATTCAGGGTTCATACCCTTAACTCCAAGATTAGAAGAGTTACTTACCTCGAACAAGCAAAATTCAATGCCGAGCAAGCTAAGCGATGCTCCAAAAATTCTATTATGTGCATATCGACTTCCAAACGTCTCGAATCTAGTCACAATTAATTTGATTCGGCCCACAAAAATTATAGGAATTAATTCCATATCAAAATACTAATATTTTTTAAAAATCCGAAATTACGCCCCAAAAATTACCCGTGAGGCCCACATCTCGGAATCCGATAAAAGTTATAAAATCCGGAAGCCCATTAAACCATGAGTCTAACCATACTATTTTTTATCAAAATACCTCAACTCGACCTCCAAATCTTCAAATCTTATTTTCAAATCCCTAAGTTCAAACCCCCGATTTACATCTCAAAAATATGTAATCTAGTCGGATTATTCGATGATAATTTAATATTATGGAGTAGAAATGATCACAAGTGATTTACCTCAAGTTTCCTTTGCATTCTCTCTCAAAATCGCCCCAAAAACCGTGCTTGAAGGCCTAAAAATGGCAAAAACTCGAAACCCCTCTATTTTTAACATTCTATCCAGGATTCACCCGCGGTGATTTCTTCGCACCTGCGGTCTTCTCACCCGCGGTGATTTCTTCGCACCTGTGGTATTCGCACCCGAGATGATTTCTTCGTGCCTGCGGTCTTCGCACCCGCGATGATTTCTTCGCGCCTGCGATCTTCGCACCCGCGATGACCTTTTTTGCACCCGCGGTCTTCGCAACCACGATGATATTTTCGCACCCGCGGTGCCTGTACAGCCCATGCATTTTGCTTTTGTGAATCATTCCTCGCACCTGCGGCTCTTTTTCATGCAGGTGCAATCACACCAGCAACCCAGCTGCTTCAGCTCCTCCACCAAATCCAAATTCAATCCGTTAAGCATCCGAAACTCACGAGAGGCCTCCGGGACCCCGTCCGAACATACCAACAAGTTCCATAACATAACACGGACCTACTCGAGGCCTTAAAGCATCTCAACAACATCAAAATGACGAATCGCACCTCAAATCAAAATCTATGAGCTTTGAACTTTCAAATTCTATATCTAGTGCCGAAATATATCAAATCAATCCGGAATGACTTTAAATTTTGAACACAAGTCATTAATGACATAACGAAGCTATTCAAATTTCTAGAATCAAATTTTGACCTCGATATCAAAAAGTCACCCCCAGTCAAACTTCCCAAAATCAAATTTTCGTCATTTAAATCCTAATTTTACTACGGACCTCCAAATATTTTCCGGACATGCTCCTAAGTCCGAAATTACCATACGGAGCTATTGGAATCATCAAAATTAAATTTTGAGGTTGTTTACTCATAAGTCAATATCCGGTCAACTATTTCAACTTAAGCTTCCAACATGAAAATTCATCATTCCAAGCTAACTATGAAATACCTTAAAACCAAAACCGACAATTCACACAAGTCATAATACATCGTAGGAAGTTATTCAAGACTTCAAATAGTTGAAAGGAGCGTAAATGCTCAAAACGACCGGTTGGGTCGTTACAATCTCCCCCACTTAAATATACGTTCGTCCTCGAACGTGCCATGAGTTGTTTTCAACCCACCAAATCACTATTCCATCTTATCACGTACGTACCCGGGGGTGAGTCCACGTCACCCTATTCCATATGAGCTTGACAACACAATACAACTGAAAATCCTTAAACCTTAGCCCAAAAACCTTGGAATTCAATTCCCAACTTTCAGAATTTCTTTTCAAGACACGAATCTTACATTTACACACTGTATGAGTCTGAACAAGCTACATCGAGCCATAAATATAATCACGGATAATTTACCCAGAATATTAGACAACTCGCCTGCTCGTGGCACCATTCATGATCACAGTTACAATTTCAAACCAACCAAGTACTAGCATCAAACCCTATATCGAACAAAACCTCATCCTCACACCTTCGTACGTTGTTGATAATAATAGAAACACACAGAATCTCGTAACCCCTTATCAGATCAACAAGTCATGGAGATCTCTCGCCCCAACCAGAACTATAATCACTTTCTGAGCCGACTTTTAATATTATACTCCCGAATATACCAAAATTAAACCTGATAGTAACCATTCCAGGTCCAATGACCTTATATTACAAAACCTAACTGTTCCACAGACATACCACACAAATATAACTCGGAGCCATAACCCGTGCCATCCGTGCACCAATACGCAACATTCAAATGTACCCAGTCATGAAAAATGACTCAAATGAGAGAACTGCCCTGCTAGATTAACAAGTACCACCATAACGAAATGCTGAACATTCATCATACACAGCAGAACCATCACCCGATCCTAACACAAGGTTCATACCTTAACATAACTCCGCTGTAATGTATGACCCAATCCAAATGCTGGTCCATAATATACCTCGTGCTACCCCGCTCAACATCAATAACCATAGAGAGGCAAATGATAAAAATTCCACTCAAAACCTGAAAGAACATAACCATTACGCAATCGATCATGCAATACCCAAATACTCATCACACTCAAATTCTGCTATAAAGTTCAAATAGAACCGCACCATCTGTGCACATAATCAAGCCCTTAGAATTAAATTCCTCTAACTCGACCAAGCCTTGCAGATCGCCAAACCCAAGAATATTGCCATCAAAACATCTGCAAAGTCTTACCACATCGTAATTACCCAAAGGACCGATCCTACTATTACCATACTAGTCCAATCTACTACCCAGTTGTCCTATTTTCTCCGAGTCCCTTTCGAATCTATCTTCAGATTGATACTTCTCCTTGCTAAAACACCACGATCTTTAACCACAATTCACCCCACGAACCCTAGCATAGAACCACAACGCCCTATGGCTCTTAAGAAACTGTATTCTTCTTAAGCACCTCCAGAAATACCACAACTGTAACACTCACTCTGAAAATACTTTATGTGAATCTAAAACTGTTCTTCTTACCTTCCTTATACTAAAATGTAGAATCCATAGTCATATAGAAATTCCTCAAGTCCAGGCACCATCAAATGCAAATCACAGATTTTATCCATACACAAGTCCGGAAACATTCTCAATTGCTATATATAATTCTCAAACCCACTGGAATTTTCTTGGGAGTCACCCACTTTGCTCAAATATAATTGCACCGCCCAAATGGGCCAAAATACACGTGCCCCATTAGCACCACGACACTCAAAGAAGTAACTCTACTTTAACACCACATATGAAATTCATACTTCGTGCACACTACATCATTCACCAATAACAACTCACTTATCCCGGGAATTTCATTTACTCATCTATGCAATATAATCCTTAACCGGGAATTTCCTTATTCGAGCCATCCTCGATCTCAGCTTCTGCAAGTCATAGCTAACCCACAAGTATGCCTCAGACCAAAATTAAAATTTAACACCTAACCATGAAATCTAATTGTCAATAGCAGACTCCCCCACTTGGCTCAAAGCCATAGATTAAAACATTCTATTACTCACAATACCAATACTCTCTTACTGCCAAAATGCCACAGTCAGTCCAACAAAACTTCTTTCCAAGTTCATAGAATGCCAACCATAAAAATACCTCAATCATCCGCTAAGCTCGTATTCATCCTCTTAACACACAAATCAACTTTCTCAACTAGATTCAGATTCAAATCTCTACCCATGCACCCCGTCGGCAGAAAAGAAACTCTCTACTCACATCATAAGGAATACTCCTACGCAGATTACTCCGTAGGAGATAACCCACCTGCTTAGTCTCAATCTGGTATCTTGTTATACCCTTTCGCAGTCATAATTACTATACAATCACTTAGTCTATTTGAGTCCAAACTCATTAACCAGACATGAGAGTTTGGTCTTTCCCAAAATTTAACAATGTGAAAGATCCTTCAAAACATTCATTACTCGAGACTGTTCGTCACATAAAATCAAAAGTCAAGCACCCAATCGCCTTTTCCTTTACATTTCAAGGAAACACTTCTCGTTATATTCCAATCGTCTTAACACATCCCGCGGTTACATCATACCCATCACACCACCATTCCACCGTTCATCGAGCCTCAAATTTCACTGTAGGTTTATTATCGGACATATAAGTCCAATTATACGAGTTACAACTGAAGCTACCGAGCATAAGCTGCGGTCTAAACCTGGCCTCAAGTCCTCCGACTTGCCCATCACCAAAACATAGAATACTCATCTCGAACTTCGTTCATGAAATCACAAGCTGGCGATGCATAGCTGATACCGAGCGCTCATGTCTGCATACGAATACGTGGAAGGAATTCAAAGAGTTTATGTCTCAAGCTGAATCAATCTCGCACGATAAGGAAAGAAATATGGGAAGTATATATCCTAAATGCCCTGTAGCCTCTCGAAGATAAGTATGGACGTCATCATACCGATCCGCATGACTCTACTAAACACTTGCTCATGATTTGTAGAACCTATGAACCTAGAGCTCTGATACCACCTTGTCACGACCCAAAATTCAACTAGTCATGATAGCACCTAACCCAACGTGCTAGGTAAGCCAACTTTCAATTATCTAATTCCAATAATAATTATTAAAACAATTTAAGTGAGTAAAAATCTTAATCTTATACAATCCCCAAGAACTGGTAGTACAAATCGAGAGCTTCTAAGAATAGAGTATACAAAGCGAAAATGAAATAAATACATAGTCTGTTTGAATAATACATAAACAGAGCTTTTATAAATCTAAGGCTACCCTGAACAAGAGTCAACTACAACAGGAACGCAGGTACATCTTCAAGTCCCGCAACCATCGAGCACAGCAACAACAACAACCAACATCTGCACGCAATGTGCAGAAGTGTAGTATCAGTACAACCGACCCCATATACTGAGTAAGTAACAAACCTAGCCGTAAGTTGAAAGTAGTGACGAGCTTCTATCAAAGGCGGGTCCATAACCAATAGTCCACACAGTCCATAACAACATAAAACAAATAATACCAGAAGTAACTCAGAGATAAAATACTCATCCAAATCATGATTTAAAAAAAATAGTTCTTCCTTTCAAATACATCAGTGAAAACCCAAATCGTTTGCCGATGTTGCCAAAAATATGAATAGTTTGAAAATAATAATTTCTCCCAAAATCTTTTCAATAATAAATAAGATGTTTCATTTTCCTTCCGGATAAACCATGTAAAACAAATGTATCACTATGCCCATCTGTAAAAATGTGTGAGAAATCATGAATGATGTGATGTTGTACAGCATGAGAAAAATACATCTCTATGCCTGTATGTCATGTGTGCATGCCAATGCGATGCAAATCAATGATAAATCCTAAAGAGCCCCTCAGGCTGAACATCACTCATATACAACCCCTCGGGCAAACCTCACAGTCACTCATGCCTCTTGGGCATACCTCACAGTCGCTCATGCCACTCGGGCATACCTCACAATCACTCATGCCACTCGGGCATACCTCACAATCACTCATGCCTCCCAGTCACTCAGCACTCGGCACTCGGCACTCGCACTCAGTAGGTACCTGCGCTCACTGGGGGTGTGTACAGACTCCGTAGGGGCTCCTACAGCCCAAGCGCTATAATCTGCACGGACAACTCATATGCTGTAATATCATAGCAGAATCTGCACGGACAAATCACGTGCCATAATAAGCCAATAAGTCCTGCTGCAAGCGGGCAGCCCCGATCCATATAATAGTAATAATATATATAAAACCAACATGGTCTGCTACAACGTGCAGCCCGATCCCAAACTATCCTCACAATCAGTCCCTCGACCTCCCTCAGTCATCAATCTCTCCAGTCTCTCTCTCATGGGCTCACAATGTCATGAGAATAGCCCAAAAATGATGATATGATGCATCAATAAATAACAACAGAGACTGAGATATGATATGCAATGAAATCAATATGTCTGAGTATGAGTTTTCAATTTAAACAAATAATTCACAGCATTATGATCTTTGTGGGTCCCAATAATACTGGCACATAGCCTCAACATTATTTTTAATATGCTTTTCAGCTCAATTTCTTTAACTCATAAAACGCATGGAAAATGCCAAGATCATTTAACTACAAAATTCCACAGAAATAATTACGTCACAATTCCTATAGTGCATGCCCACACGCCCGTCACCTAGCATGTGCGTCACCTCCCAACAATTCACGAAATACATATATTCAGGGTTCATACCCTCAACTCCAAGATTAGAAGAGTTACTTACCTCGAACAAGCAAAATCCAATGCCGAGCAAGCTACGAAATGCTCCAAATATTCAATTCTGTGCGTATCGACTTCCAAACAGCTAGAATCTAGTCACTATTAATTTGATTCAGCCCATAAAAATTATAGAAATTAATTCCGTATCAAAACACTAATAGTTTTCAAAAATCCGAAATTACACCCCAAAAATCACCCGTGGGGCCCACGTCTCGGAATCCGATAAAAGTTATAAAATCCGGAAGCCCATTAAACCACGAGTCTAACCATACTAATTTTTACCAAAATCCGACCTCAACTCGACCTCCAAATCTTCAAATCTTATTTTCAAATCCCTAAGTTCAAACCCCCGATTTACACCTCAAAAACATATAATCTAGTCGGATTATTCGACGATAATTCAATATCATGGAGTAGAAATGATCACAAGTGACTTACCTCAAGTTTCCTTTGAATTGTCTCTCAAAATCGCCCCAAACACCGTGCTTGAAGGCCTAAAAATGGCAAAAACTCGGAACCCCTCTGTTTTTAACATTCTGTCCAGGATTTTCGCACCCGCGGTGATTTCTTCGAACCTGCGGTCTTCGCACCCGCGCTGATTTCTTCGCGCCTGTGGTATTTGCACCCGAGATGATTTCTTCGTGCCTGCGGTCTTCGCACCCGCGATGATTTCTTTGCGCCTGCGGTCTTTGCACCCGCGATGATTTGTTTCGCACCCGTGGTCTTCGCAACCACGGTGATATTTTCGCACCCGCGGTGCCTGGACAGCCCATGCATTTTTGCTTCTGCGAATCATTCCTCGCATCTTCGAGCTCGCACCTGCGGCCCTTATTCATGCAGGTGCGATCACACCAGCAGCCCAGCTGCTTCAGCTCCTCCTCCAAATCCAAATTCGATCCGTTAAGTATCCGAAACTCACCAGAGGCCCTCGGGACCCCGTCCGAACATACCAACAAGTTCCATAACATAACACGGACCTACTCGGGGCCTCAAATCATATCAACAACATCAAAACGACGAATCACACCTCAAATCAAAATCTATGAACTTTGAACTTTCAAATTCTATATCTAGTGCCGAAACATATAAAATCAATCCGTAATGACTTTAAATTTTGCACACAAGCCATTAATGACATAACAAAACTATTCAAATTTCTAGAATCAAATTTTGACCTCGATATCAAAAGGTCACCCGCCCAGTCAAACTTCCCAAAATCAAATTTCTGGCATTTAAATCCTAATTTCACTACGGACCTTAAAATATTTTTCGGACACGGTCCTAAGTCCGAAATTACCATACAGAGCTATTGGAATCATCAAAATTAAATTTTGAGGTTGTTTACTCATAAGTCAATATCCGGTCAACTATTTCAACTTAAGCTTCTAACATGAAAATTCATCCTTCCAAGCTAGCTATGAAATACCTTAAAACCAAAACCGACAATTTACACAAGTCATAATACCTCATAGGAAATTATTCAAGACTTCAAATAGTTGAAAGGAGCGTAAATGCTCAAAACGACCGGTCGGGTCGTTACAATCTCCCCCACTTAAATATACGTTCGTCCTCGAACATGACATGAGTTGTTTTCAACCCACCAAATCACTATTCCATCTTATCACGTAGGTACCCAGGGGTGAGTCCACGTCACCCTATTCCATATGAGCTTGATAACACAATACAACTGAATTCCCAACTTTCAGAATTTCATTTCAAGACACGAATCTTAAATTTACACACTTTATGAGTCTGAACAAGCTACATCAAGCCATAACTATAATCATGGATATAATATACCCAGAATATTAGAATACTCGCGTGCTCGTGGCACCATTCATGATCACAGTTACTACTTCAAACCAACCAAGTACTAGCATCAAACCCCATATCGTACAAAACCTCATCCTCACACCTTCGTACATTGTTGATAATAAAAGAAACACGCAGAATCTCGTAACCCCTTATCATATCAACAAGTCATGGAGATCATGCGCCCCAACCAGAACTATAATCACTTTCTCAGCCGACGTTCAATATTATACTCCCGAATATACCAAAATTAAACCTGATAGTAACCATTCTAGGTACAATGACCTCATATTACAAAACATAACTGTTCCACAGACATACCGCACCAATATAACTCGGAGCCATAACCCGTGCCATCCGTGCACCAATACGCAACATTCAAATGTACCCAATCATGGAAAATGACTCAAATGAGAGAACTGCCCTGCTAGATTAACAAGTACCACCATAACGAAATGCTGAACATTCATCATACACAATAGAACCATCACCCGATCCTAACACAAGGTTCATACCTTAACATAACTCCGCTACACTGCGTGACCCAATCCAAATGCTGGTCCATAATATACCTCGAGCTACCCCGCTCAACATCAATAACCATAGAGAGGCAAATGACAGAAATTCCACTCAAAACCTGAAAGAACATAACCGTTACGCAATCGATCATGCAATACCCAAATACTCATCACACTCAAATTCCGCTATAAAGTTCAAATAGAACCGCACCATCTGTGCACATAATCAAGCCCTTAGAATTAAATTCCTCTAACTCAGCCAAGCCTCGCAGGTCGCGAAACCCAAGAATATTTCCACCAAAACATCTGCAAAGTCTTACCACATCGTAATTACCCAAAGGACCGATCCTACTATTACCATACTAGTCCAGTCTACTAGCCAGTTGTCCTATTTTCTCCGAGTCCCTTTCGAATCTATCTTCAGATTGATACTTCTCCTTTCTAAAACACCACGAACTTTAACCACAATTCACCCCACGAATCCTAGCATAGAACCACAATGCCCTACGGCCCTTAAGAAACTGTATTCTTCTTAAGCACCTCAAGAAACACCACAACTGTAACGCTCACTCTGAAAATACTTTATGTGAATCTATCTTACCTTCCTTATACTAAAATGTAGAATCCATAGTCATATAGAATTTCCTCAAGTCCAGGCACCATCAAATGCAAATCACAGATTGTATCCATACACAAGTCCGGAAACATTCTCAATTGCAATATATAATTCTCAAACCCACTGGAAATTTCTTGGGAGTCACCCACTTTGCTCAAATCTAATTGCACCGCCCAAATGGGCCAAAATACACGTGACCCATTAGCACCACAACACTCAAAGAAGTAACTCTACTTTAACACCACGTATCAAATACATACTTCGTGCGCACTACATCATTCACCAATAACAACTCACTCATCCCGCGAATTGTTTTTACTCATACATGCAATATAATCCTTAACCAGGAATTTCCTTATTCGAGCCATGCTCGATCTCAACTTCTGCAAGTCATAGCTAACCCATAAGTATGCCTTAGACCAAAATTAAAATTTAATACCTAACCAAGAAATCAAATTGTCAATAGCAGACTCCCTAAATTGGCTCAAAGCCATAGATTAAAATATTCCATAACTCACAATACCATTACTCTCTTACTGTCATAATTCCACAGTCATTCCAACAAAACTTCTTTCCAAGTTCATATAATGCCAACCATAAAAATACCTCAATCATCCGCTAAGCTCGTATTCATCCTCTTAACACACAAGTCAACTTTTTCAACCAGATTCAGATTCAAATCTCCACCCATGCACCCCGTCGGCAGAAAAGAAACTCTCTACTCACATCATAAGGAATACTCCTCCGTAGATTACTCCGTAGGGGATAACCCACCTGCTTAGCGTCAATCTGGTATCTTGTTATACCCTTTCGCAATCACAATTACTATGCAATCACTTAGTCTATCTGAGTCCAAACTCATTAACCAGACATGAGAGTTTGGTCTGTCCCAAAATTTAACAATGTGAAAGATCCTTCAAAACATTCATTACTCGAGACTGTTCGTCATATCAAATCAAAAATCAAACACCCAATGGCCTTTTCCTTTACATTTTAAGGAAACACTTCTTGTTATATTCCAATCGTCTTAACACATCCTGCGGTTACATCATACCCATCACACCACCATTCCGCCGCTCATCGAGCCACAAATTTCACTGTAGGGTCATTACCGGACATATAAGTCCAATTGTACGAGTTACAACTGAAGCTACCGAGCATAAGCTGCGGTCTAAACCTGGCCTCAAGTCCTCCGACTTGCCCATCACCAAAACATAGAATACTCATCTCGAACTTCGTTCATGAAATCACAAGCTGGCGATGCACAGCTGATACCGAGCGCTCATGTGTGCATACGAATACGTGGAAGGAATTCAAAGAGTTTATGTCTCAAGCTGAATCAATCTCGCACGATTAGGAAAGAAATATGGGAAGTATATATCCTAAATGCCCTGTAGCCTCTCGAAGATAAGTATGGACATCATCATACCGATCCGCAAGACTCTACTAAACACTTGCTCATGATTTGTAGAACCTATGAACCTAGAGCTCTGATACCACCTTATCACGACCCAAAATTCAACTAGTCGTGATAGCACCTAACCCAACCCGCTAGGTAAGCCAACTTTCAATTATCCAATTCCAATAATAATTATTAAAATAATTTAAGTGAATAATAATTTTAATCTTATACAATCCCCAAGAACTGGTAGTACAAATCAAGAGCTTCTAAGAATAGAGTATACAAAGCGAAAATGAAATAAATACATAGTCTATTGGAATAATACATAAACAGAGCTTTTATAAATCTAAGGCTACCCTGAACAAGAGGCAACTACAACAGGAATGCTGGTACATCTTCAAGTCCCGCAACAATCGAGCACAGCAACAACAACAGCCAACATCTGCACGCAATGTGCAGAAGTGTTGTATCAGTACAACCGACCCCATGTACTGAGTAAGTAACAAACCTAGCCGTAAGTTGAAAGTAGTGACAAGCTTTTACCAAAGGCGGGTCCATAGCCAATAGTCCACACAGTCCATAACAACATAAAGCAAATAATACCAGAAGTAACTCAGAGATAAAATGCTCATCCAAATCATGCTTTAAGAAAAATAGTTCTTCCTTTCGAATGCATCAGTGAAAACCCAAATCGTTTGCCGAAGTTACCAAAGATATGAATAGTTTGAAAACAATAATTTCTCCCAAAATCTTTTCAATAATAAATAAGATATTTCATTTTCCTTCCGGATAACCCATGTAAAACAAATGTATCACTATGCCCATCTGTAAAAATGTGTGAGAAATCATGAATGATGTGATGTTGTACAGCATGAGAAAAATACATCTCTATGCCTGTATGTCATGTGTGCATGCCAATGCGATGCAAATCAATGATAAATCCTAAAGAGCCCCTCAGGCTGAACATCACTCATATACAACCCCTCGGGCAAACCTCACAGTCACTCATGCCTCTTGGGCATACCTCACAGTCGCTCATGCCACTCGGGCATACCTCACAATCACTCATGCCACTCGGGCATACCTCACAATCACTCATGCCTCCCAGTCACTCAGCACTCGGCACTCGGCACTCGCACTCAGTAGGTACCTGCGCTCACTGGGGGTGTGTACAGACTCCGTAGGGGCTCCTACAGCCCAAGCGCTATAATCTGCACGGACAACTCATATGCTGTAATATCATAGCAGAATCTGCACGGACAAATCGCGTGCCATAATAAGCCAATAAGTCCTGCTGCAAGCGGGCAGCCCCGATCCATATAATAGTAATAATATATATAAAACCAACATGGTCTGCTACAACGTGCAGCCCGATCCCAAAATATCCTCACAATCAGGCCCTCGACCTCCCTCAGTCATCAATCTCTCCAGTCTCTCTCTCATGGGCTCACAATGTCATGAGAATAGCCCAAAAATGATGATATGATGCATCAATAAATAACAACAGAGACTGAGATATGATATGCAATGAAATCAATATGTCTGAGTATGAGTTTTCAATTTAAACAAATAATTCACAGCATTATGATCTTTGTGGGTCCCAATAATACTGGCACATAGCCTCAACATTATTTTTAATATGCTTTTCATCTCAATTTCTTTAACTCATAAAACGCATGGAAAATGCCAAGATCATTTAACTACCAAATTCCACAGAAATAATTATGTCGCAATTTTTATAGTGCACGCCCACACGCCCGTCACCTAGCATGTGCGTTACCTCCCAACAATTCACGAAATACATATATTCAGGGTTCATACCCTCAACTCCAAGATTAGAAGAGTTACTTACCTCGCAGAAGCAAAATCTAATGCCGAGCAAGCTAAGCAATGCTCCAAAAATTCTATTACGTGCGTATCGACTTCCAAACGGCTCGAATCTAGTCACAATTAATTTGATTCAGCCCACAACAATTATAGGAATTAATTCCATATAAAAATACTAATTTTTTTCAAAAATTCGAAATTACGCCCCAAAAATCACCTGTGGGGTCCACGTCTCGGAATCCGATAAAAGTTATAAAATTCGGAAGCCCATTAAACCATTAGTCTAACCATACTAATTTTTACCAAAATCTGACCTCAACTCGACCTCCAAATCTTCAAATTTTATTTTCAAATCCCTAAGTTCAAACCCCCGATTTACACCTCAAAAACATGTAATCTAGTCGGATTATTCGATGATAATTCAATATTATGGAGTAGAAATGATCACAAGTGACTTACCTCAAGTTTCCTTTGGATTCTCTCTCAAAATCGCCCCAAAAACCGTGCTTGAAGGCCTAAAAATGGCAAAAACTCGGAACCCCTCTATTTTTAACATGCTGTCCAGGATTTTCACACCCGCGGTGATTTCTTCGCACCTGCGGTCTTCGCACCCGCGGTGATTTCTTCGCACCTGTGGTATTCACACCCGAGATGATTTCTTCGTGCCTTCGGTCTTCGCACCTGCGATGATTTCTTCGCGCCTGTGGTCTTCGCACCCGCGATGATTTGTTTCTCACCCGCGGTCTTTGCAATCACGATGACATTTTCGCACCCGTGGTGCCTGGACAGCCCATGCATTTTTGCTTCTGTCAATCATTCCTCGCATCCACGGGCTCGCACCTACGACCCCTTTTCACGCAGGTGCGATCACACAAGCAACCCAGCTGCTTCAGCTCCTCCTCCAAATCCAAATTCGATCCATTAAGCATTCGAAACTCACCAGAGGCCCTCGGGACCCCGTCCAAACATACCAACAAGTTCCATAACATAACACGGACCTACTCGAGGCCTCAAATCATATCGACAACATTAAAACGACGAATCACACCTCAAATCAAAATCTATGAACTTTGAACTTTCAAATTCTATATCTAGTGTCGAAATATATAAAATCAATCTGGAATGACTTTAAATTTTGCACACAAGTCATTAATGACATAACGAAGCTATTCAAATTTCTAGAATCGAATTTTGACCTCGATATCAAAAAGTCACCCCCCAGTCAAACTTCCCAAAATTAAATGTTCGGCATTTAAATCCTAATTTCACTACGGACCTCCAAATATTTTACGGACACGCTCCTAAGTCTGAAATTACTATACGGAGCTATTGGAATCATCAAAATTAAATTTTGAGGTTGTTTACTCATAAGTCAATATCCGATCAACTATTTCAACTTAAGCTTCCAACATGAATATTCATCCTTCCAAGCTAACTATGAAATACCTTAAAACCAAAAACGACAATTCACACAAGTCATAATACCTCGTAGGAAGTTATTCAATATTTCAAATAGTTGAAAGGAGCGTAAATGCTCAAAACGACTGGTCGGGTCGTTACAATCTCTCCCACTTAAATATACGTTCGTCCTCGAACATGCCATGAGTTGTTTTCAACCAACCAAATCACTATTCGATCTTATCACGTACGTACCCAGGGGTGAATCCACGTCACCCTATTCCATATGAGCTTGACAACATAATACAACTGAAAATCCTTAATTTAACCTTAGCCCAAAAACCTTGGAATTCAATTCCCAACTTTCAGAATTTCTTTTCATGACACGAGTCTTACATTTACACACTGTATGAGTCTGAACAAGCTACATCGAGCCATAAATATAATCACGGATATAATTTACCTAGAATATTAGACAACTCGCCTGCTCGTGGAACCATTCATGATTACAGTTACTTCAAACCAACCAAGTACTAGCATCAAACCCCATATTGAACAAAACCTAATCCTCACACCTTCGTACATNTTCCAACATGAAAATTCATCATTCCAAGCTAACTATGAAATACCTTAAAACCAAAACCGACAATTCACACAAGTCATAATACATCGTAGGAAGTTATTCAAGACTTCAAATAGTTGAAAGGAGCGTAAATGCTCAAAACGACCGGTTGGGTCGTTACAATCTCCCCCACTTAAATATACGTTCGTCCTCGAACGTGCCATGAGTTGTTTTCAACCCACCAAATCACTATTCCATCTTATCACGTACGTACCCGGGGGTGAGTCCACGTCACCCTATTCCATATGAGCTTGACAACACAATACAACTGAAAATCCTTAAACCTTAGCCCAAAAACCTTGGAATTCAATTCCCAACTTTCAGAATTTCTTTTCAAGACACGAATCTTACATTTACACACTGTATGAGTCTGAACAAGCTACATCGAGCCATAAATATAATCACGGATAATTTACCCAGAATATTAGACAACTCGCCTGCTCGTGGCACCATTCATGATCACAGTTACAATTTCAAACCAACCAAGTACTAGCATCAAACCCTATATCGAACAAAACCTCATCCTCACACCTTCGTACGTTGTTGATAATAAAAGAAACACGCAGAATCTCGTAACCCCTTATCAGATCAACAAGTCATGGAGATCTCTCGCCCCAACCAGAACCATAATCACTTTCTGAGCCGACTTTCAATATTATACTCCCGAATATACCAAAATTAAACCTGATAGTAACCATTCCAGGTCCAATGACCTTATATTACAAAACATAACTATTCCACAGACATACCGTACCAATATAACTCGGAGCCATAACCCGTGCCATCTGTGCACCAATACGCAACATTCAAATGTACCCAGTCATGGAAAATGACTCAAATGAGAGAACTGCCCTGCAAGATTAACAAGTACCGCCACAACGAAATGCTGAACATTCATCATACACAGTAGAGCCATCACCCGATCCTAACACAAGGTTCATACCTTAACATAACTCCGCTGCAATGCGTGACCCAATCCAAATGCTGGTCCATAATATACCTCGAGCTACCCCGCTCAACATCAATAACCACAGAGAGGCAAATGACAAAAATTCCACTCAAAACCTGAAAGAACATAACCGTTACGCAATCGATCATGCAATACCCAAATACTCATCACACTCAAATTACGCTATAAAGTTCAAATAGAACCGCACCATCTGTGCACATAATCAAGCCCTTAGAATTAAATTCCTCTAACTCGACCAAGCCTCGCAGGTCGCCAAACCCAAAAATATTTCCACCAAAATATCTGGAAAGTCTTACCACATCGTAATTACCCAAAGGACCGATCCTACCATTACCATACTAGTCCAGTGTACTACCTAGTTGTCCTATTTTCTCCCAGTCCCTTTCGAATCTGTCTTCAGATTGATACTTCTCCTTGTTAAAACACGACGATCGTTAACCATAATGCACCCCACGAACCCTAGCATAGAACCACAATGCCCTACGACCCTTAAGAAACTGTATTCTTCTTAAGCACCTTCAGAAACACCACAACTGTAACACTCACTCTGAAAATACTTTATGTGAATCTAAAACTGTTCTTCTTACCTTCCTTATACTAAAATGTAGAATCCATAGTCATATAGAATTTCCTCAAGTCCAGGCACCATCAAATGCAAATCACAGATTTTATCCATACATAAGTCCGAAAACATTCTCAATTGCAATATATAATTCTCAAACCCACTGGAATTTTCTTGGGAATCACCCACTTTGCTCAAATATAATTGCACCGCCCAAATGAGCCAAAATACACGGGCCCCATTAGCACCACAACACTCAAAGAAGTAACTCCACTTTAACACCACATATCAAATTCATACTTCGTGCGCACTACATCATTCACCAATAACAACTCACTCATCCCGCGAATTTCATTTACTCATACATGCAATATAATCCTTATCAGGAATTTCCTTATTCGAGCCATCCTCGATCTCAACTTCTGCAAGTCATAGCTAACCCACAAGTATGCCTCAGACCAAAATTAAAATTTAACACCTAACCATGAAATCAAATTGTCAATAACAGACTCCCCACTTGGCTCAAAGCCATAGATTAAAACATTCCATAACTCACAATACCAATACTCTCTTACTGCCATAAAGCCACAGTCAGTCCAACAAAACTTCTTTCCAAGTTCATACAATGCCAACCATAAAAATACCTCAATCATCGGCTAAGCTCGTATTCATCCTCTTAACACATAAGTCAACTTTCTCAACCAGATTCAGATTCAAATCTCCACCCATGCACCCCGTCGGCAGAAAAGAAACTCTCTACTCACATCATAAGGAATACTCCTACGCAGATTACTCTGTAGGGGATAATCCACCTGCTTAGCCTCAATCTGGTATCTTGTTATACCCTTTCGTAGTCACAATTACTATGCTATCACTTAGTCTATCTGACTCCAAACTCATTAACAAGACATGAGAGTTTGGTCTGTCCCAAAATTTAACAATGTGAAAGATCCTTCAAAACAGTCATTACTCGAGACTGTTCGTCACATCAAATCAAAAATCAAGCACCAAATGGCCTTTCCTTTACATTTTAAGGAAACACTTCTCGTTATATTCCAATCGTCTTAACACATTCCGCGGTTACATCATACCCATCACACCACCATTCCACCGCTCATCGAGCCACAAATTGCACAGTAGGGTCATTACCGGACATATAAGTCCAACTGTACGAGTTACAATTGAAGCTACCGAGCATAAGCTATGATCTAAACCTGGCCTCAAGTCCTCCAGACTTGCCCATCACCAAAACAGAGAATACTCATCTCGCACTTCGTTCATGAAATCACAAGCTGGCGATGCACAGCTGATACCGAGGGCTCGTGTGCGCATACGAATACGTGGAAGGAATTCAAAGAGTTTATGTCTCAAGCTGAATCAATCTCGCACGATAAGGAAAGAAATATGGGAAGTATATGTCCTAAATGCCCTGTAGTCTCTCGAAGATAAGTATGGACGTCATCATACCGATCCGCAAGACTCTACTAAACACTTGCTCATGATTTGTAGAACCTATGAACCTAGAGCTCTGATACCACCTTGTCACAACCCAAAATTCAACTAGTCATGATAACACCTAACCCAACCCGCTAGGTAAGCCAACTTTCAATTATCTAATTCCAATAATAATTATTAAAACAATTTAAGTGAATAAAAATCTTAATCTTATACAATCCCCAAGAGCTGGTAGTACAAATCAAGAGCTTCTAAGAATAGAGTATACAAAGCGANCATCCTCGATCTCAACTTCTGCAAGTCATAGCTAACCCACAAGTATGCCTCAGACCAAAATTAAAATTTAACACCTAACCATGAAATCAAATTGTCAATAGCAGACTCCCCCACTTGGCTCAAAGCCATAGATTAAAACATTCCATAACTCACAATACCAATACTCTCTTACTGCCATAAAGCCACAGTCAGTCCAACAAAACTTCTTTCCAAGTTCATACAATGCCAACCATAAAAATACCTCAATCATCGGCTAAGCTCGTATTCATCCTCTTAACACATAAGTCAACTTTCTCAACCAGATTCAGATTCAAATCTCCACCCATGCACCCCGTCGGCAGAAAAGAAACTCTCTACTCACATCATAAGGAATACTCCTACGCAGATTACTCTGTAGGGGATAATCCACCTGCTTAGCCTCAATCTGGTATCTTGTTATACCCTTTCGTAGTCACAATTACTATGCTATCACTTAGTCTATCTGACTCCAAACTCATTAACAAGACATGAGAGTTTGGTCTGTCCCAAAATTTAACAATGTGAAAGATCCTTCAAAACAGTCATTACTCGAGACTGTTCGTCACATCAAATCAAAAATCAAGCACCAAATGGCCTTTCCTTTACATTTTAAGGAAACACTTCTCGTTATATTCCAATCGTCTTAACACATTCCGCGGTTACATCATACCCATCACACCACCATTCCACCGCTCATCGAGCCACAAATTGCACAGTAGGGTCATTACCGGACATATAAGTCCAACTGTACGAGTTACAATTGAAGCTACCGAGCATAAGCTATGATCTAAACCTGGCCTCAAGTCCTCCAGACTTGCCCATCACCAAAACAGAGAATACTCATCTCGCACTTCGTTCATGAAATCACAAGCTGGCGATGCACAGCTGATACCGAGGGCTCGTGTGCGCATACGAATACGTGGAAGGAATTCAAAGAGTTTATGTCTCAAGCTGAATCAATCTCGCACGATAAGGAAAGAAATATGGGAAGTATATGTCCTAAATGCCCTGTAGTCTCTCGAAGATAAGTATGGACGTCATCATACCGATCCGCAAGACTCTACTAAACACTTGCTCATGATTTGTAGAACCTATGAACCTAGAGCTCTGATACCACCTTGTCACAACCCAAAATTCAACTAGTCATGATAACACCTAACCCAACCCGCTAGGTAAGCCAACTTTCAATTATCTAATTCCAATAATAATTATTAAAACAATTTAAGTGAATAAAAATCTTAATCTTATACAATCCCCAAGAGCTGGTAGTACAAATCAAGAGCTTCTAAGAATAGAGTATACAAAGCGAAAATGAAATAAATACATAGTCTGTTTCAATAATACATAAACAGAGCTTTTATAAATCTAAGGCTACCCTGAACAAGAGGCAAATACAACAGGAACGCAGGTACATCTTCAAGTCCCGCAACCATCGAGCACAGCAACAACAACAGCCAATATCTGCACGCAATGTGCAGAAGTGTTGTATCAGTACAACCGACCCCATATACTGAGTAAGTAACAAACCTAGCCGTAAGTTGAAAGTAGTGACGAGCTTCTATCAAAGGCGGGTCCATAACCAATAGTCCACACAGTCCATAACAACATAAAGCAAATAATACCAGAAGTAACTCAGAGATAAAATGCTCATCCAAATTATGATTTTAAAAAAATAGTTCTTCCTTTCAAATACATCAGTGAAAACCCAAATCGTTTGCCGAAGTTTCCAAAAATATGAATAGTTTGAAAACAATAATTTCTCATAAAATCTTTTCAATAATAAATAAGATGTTTCATTTTCCTTCCGGATAACCCATGTAAAACAAATGTATCACTATGCCCATCTGTAAAAATGTGTGAGAAATCATGAATGATGTGATGTTGTACAGCATGAGAAAAATACATCTCTATGCCTGTATGTCATGTGTGCATGCCAATGCGATGCAACTCAGTGATAAATCATAAACAGCCCCTCGGGCAGAACATCACTCATATACAGCCCCTCGGGCAAACCTCACAGTCACTCATGCCTCTCGGGCATACCTCATAGTCACTCATGCCACTCGGGTATACCTCACAGTCACTCATGCCACTCGGGCATACCTCACAATCACTCATGCCACTCGGGCATACCTCACAATCACTCATGCCTCCCAGTCACTCAGCACTCGGCACTCGCCACTCGCACTCAGTAGGTACCTGCGCTCACTGGGGGTGTGTACAGACTCCGGAGGGGCTCCTACAACCCAAGCTATAATATGGACGGACAACTCACGTGCTGTAATATCATAGCAGAATCCGCACGGACAACTCATCTGCCATAGTAAGCCAATAAGGCCTGCTGCAAACGGGCAGCCCCGATCCATATTATAGTAATAATATATATAAAGCCAACATGGCTTGCTGCGGCATGCAGCCCGATCCCAAAATATCCTCACAATCAGGCCCTCGACCTCCCTCAGTCATCAATCTCTCTAGTGTCTCTCTCATGGGATCACAATGTCATGAGAATAACCCACAAATGATGATATGATGCATCAATAAATAACAACAGAGACTGAGATATGATATGCAATGAAATGAATATGTCTGAGTATGAGTTTTCAATTTAAACAAATAATTTAAAGCAATATGACCTTTGTGGGTCCCAATAATACTGGTACATAGCCTCAACATGATTTTTAATATGCTTTTCAGCTCAATTTCTTTAACTCATAAAATGCATGGAAAATGCCAAGATCATTTAACTACCAAATTCCACAGAAACAATTATGTCACAATTTCTATAATGCACGCCCATGCGCCCGTCACCTAGCATGTGCGTCACCTCCTAACAATTCATGAAATAATATATTCAGGGTTCATACCCTCAACTCCAAGCTTAGAAGAGTTACTTATCTCGAACAAGCAAAATCCAATGTCGAGCAAGCTAAGCAATGCTCTAGAAATTCCATTCTGCGCGTATCGGCTTCCAAACGGCTCGAATCTTGTCACAATTAATTTGATTCAGCCCACAAAAATTATAGGAATTAATTTCATATCAAAATACTAATATTTTCCAAAAATCCGAAATTACGCCCCAAAAATCACTTGTGGGGCCCACGTCTCGGAATCCAATAAAAGTTATAAAATTCGGAAGCCCATTCAACCACGAGTCTAACCTTACTAATTTTACCAAAATCCGACCTCAACTCGACCTCCAAATCTTCAAATCTTATTTTCAAATCCCTAAGTTCAAACCCCCGATTTACACCTCAAAAACATGTAATCTAGTAAGAGTATTCGATGATAATTCAATATTATGGAGTAGAAATGATCACAAGTGACTTACCTCAAGTTTTCCTTGAATTCTCTCTCAAAATCGCCCCAAAAACCGTGCTTGAAGGCCCAAAAATGGCAAAAACTCGGACTCTCTCTGGTTTTAACATTCTGTCCAGGATTGTCGCACCCGCGGTGATTTCTTTGCACCAGCGGTCTTCACACCCGCGGTGATTTCTTCGCGCCTGCGATCTTCGCACCCGTGATGATGTTTTTCGCACTCGCGGTCTTTGCACCCGCGGTGCCTGGACAACCCATGCATTTTCGCTTCTGCGAATCATTCCTCGCATCCGCGAGCTCGCACCTGCGGCCCTTTTTCACGCAGGTGCGATCACACCAACAGCCCAACTGCTTCATCTCCTCCTCCAAATCCAAATTCGATCCGTTAAGCATCCGAAACTCATCCGAGGCCTTCGAGACCCCGTCCGAACATACCAACAAGTTCCATAACATAACACAGACCTACTCAAGGCCTCAAATCATATCAAACAACATCAAAACGACGAATCTCACCTCAAATCAAAATCTATGAACTTTGAACTTTTACATTCTATATCTAGTGCCGAAACATATCAAATTTAACCGGAATGATTTCAAAATTTGCACACAAGTAATAAATGACATAACAAAGCTATTTAAATTTTCAGAATCAGATTTCGACCTTGATATCAAAAAGTCAACCCCCCGGTCAAACTTCCCAAAATTAAATTTTCGGCATTTCAAGCCTAATTGTACTACGGACCTCCAAATAATTTTTCGGACATGCTCCTAAGTCCGAAATCACCATACGGAGCTTATAGAATCATCAAAAGTAAATTGTGAGTTCGTTTACTCATAAGTCAATATCCGGTCAACTATTTCAACTTAAGCTTCCAACATGAAAATTCATCCTTCCAAGCTAACTCCGAAATACCTTAAAACTAAAACTGACAATTCACACAAGTCATAATACCTTACTTGGAATCAGTTCTCCATGGTCTTTTTGCAGAAGTGCGTGCCTCGATCACGCATAGAGGAGCTGCACAGACAGTTTGAGCGAGTGATATATCTGTGACACAGTATGAGATGCGGTTCTCCGAGTTGGCCCGTAATACGATCTGGTTGGTTCCCACAGACAGGGAGAGGATTATGAGGTTTATTGATGGTCTCACTTTTCAGCTACAATTGCTTATGACCAGATAGAGGGTGTCTGGTACTACCTTTGATGAGGTTGTCGACATTGCTCGACAGATTGAGATGGTTCGCGGTCAGGAGAGGGTTGAGAGGGAGGCCAAGAGGCCTCCTGGATAGAGTGGATTCAGCAGTGCTTCTTTTGGGGGTCAGTTCCAGCATGGTAGAGGTCGTCATTTCAGACAGGCTCAGTCAGCTCGGCCATTTCACCGTGGTGCATAATCTGGCTATGGTTCTCATTAGGGCCACTCATCACTTAGTTCCCTTCCAGCTCAGATTTCGTCCCGTGCTCTACCTGTTCATGGCTCTTCCATGCTAGGTTCTTCTACCAGTTATTCTGGTGCTAGGGGTTCCCTTCAGTTCCCGCCACCAGCACCAGGGAGTTGTTTTGAGTGTGGGGAGTTTGGGCATATGTGGAGGAATTGTCCTCGTCGTCATGGAGGTCTATCTCAGCAGAGAAGTCAGCCTCCGACTTCAGCACCGGTTACCTCACCACCCGCCCAGTCATCTCAAGGTGAAGGTCAGTCAACTAGGGGTCACCCTAAAGGGGGAGGCAGATCAGGGGATGACCAGGCTCGTTTCTATGCCCTCCCTGTTAGAGCAGATGCTATTGCTTCAATGCTGTGATTATAGGTACTATCTTAGTTATTCACAGAGATGCCTTAGTATTATTCGACCCTGGTTCCACGTATTCCTATGTTTCCTCGTATTTTGCCCATTTTCTGGATATGCCTCGTGAGTCTTTAGTTTCATCTATTAATGTATCTACTCATGTGTGCGATACTATTATTGTGGATCGCGTATATCGGTCATGTGTGGTGACTATTGGGGGTTTGGAGACCCAAGTGGACCTTTTGCTGCTCAATATGGTTGACTTTGATGTGATATTGGGTATGGATGGTTATCTCCATGTCATGTGTTCTAGATTTGTCATGCTAAGACGGTGACGTTAGCTATGCCGGGATTTTCGAGAGTTGAGTGGAGCGGTTCTATAGACTATGTACCTAGTAGGGTAATTTCGTACCTAAAGGCTCATCGTATGGTTGAGAAGGGTTGTCTATCCTATCTGGCCTTTATGAGGTATGTTAGTGCAGAGACTCCTGCCATTGATTCTGTTCCAGTGGTACGTAATTTTCCGGATGTGTTTCCTGCAGACCTGCTGGGCATGCCGCCTGACGGAGATATTGATTTCGGCATTGATTTGGTGCCGGGAACTCAGCCCATTTCTATTCCACCGTATCGTATGGCACCGACGGAGTTGACGGAATTGAAAGAACAGCTTCAGGAACTCCTTGATAAAGGGTTTATTCGGCCTAGTGTGTCACCTTGGGGTGCACCGATTCTATTTGGGAAGAAAAAGAATGGTTCCATAAGAATGTGTATTGATTACAGGCAGTTGAACAAGGTTACAGTCAAGAATAAGTATCCTTTGCCTCGTATTGATGATTTATTTGACCAACTTCAGGGAGCGAGGGTGTTCTCCAAGATTGATTTGAGGTCCGGTTATCACCAGCTGAAGATTCGAGATTCATATATTCTTAAGACAGCTTTTAGGACCCGATATGGCCATTATGAGTTCTTAGTGATGTTGTTTGGGATGACCAATGCCCCAACATCGTTCATGCATTTGATGAATAGTGTATTTCAGCCATATCTGGATTCATCCATTGTTGTATTCATTGATGACATCCTGTGTACTCTCGTAGCCAGGAGGAGTATGCTCAGCATTTGAGGATTGTATTACAGAGATTGAGGGAGGAGTAGCTTTATGCAAAGTTCTCCAAGTGTGAGTTTTGGCTCAGTTCAGTAGCATTCTTGGGACATGTGGTGTCCAGTGAGGGTATTCAGGTTGATCCGAAGAAGATAGAGGCAGTTTGGTATTGGCCCAGACCATCCTCAGCTACAGAGATTCAGAGCTTTCTCGGTTTGGCTTGTTATTACTGTCGGTTCATTCAGGGTTTCTCGTCTATCGCATCGCCCTTGACCAAACTGACCCAAAAGGGTGCTCCATTCAGGTGGTCGGATGAGTGTGAGGAGAGCTTTCAGAAGCTCAAGACTGCCTTGACCACAACTCCAGTGTTAGTTCTGCCATCAACTTTAGGTTCTTACACCGTGTATTGTGATGCCTCGAGGATAGGCATTGGATGTGTTCTGATGTAGGAGGGTATGGTGATTTCCTATTTCTCGCGCCAGTTGAAGACCAATGAGAAGAACTATCCTGTCCATGATCTTGAGTTGGCAGCCATTGTTCACGCCTTGAAGATTTGGCGTCATTATTTGTATGGGGTTCATTATGAGATGTATACTGATCACTGGAGTCTGCAGCATCTGTTTAAGCAAAAGGATCTTAATTTGCATCAGCGGAGATAGTTGGAGCTTCTTAAAGACTATGATATCACTATTTTATACCATCCGGGGAAGGCCAATGTAGTGGCCGATGCTTTGAGTCACCGAGCGGAGAGTTTGGGGAGTTTAGCATATCTTCCAGTAGCAGAGAGACCTTTGGCATTGGATGTTCAGGCCTTAGTGGGCCAACTTGTGAGATTGGACATTTCGGAGCCTAGTCAGGTATTGGCTTGTGTGGTCTCCAGGTCTTCTCTTTATGACCATATCAGTGAGCGTCAGTATGATGACCCCCACTTGCTCGTTCTTCAGGATAGGGTTCAGAGAGGTGATGCTAGGGATGTGACTATTGGTGATGACGACGTGTTAAGGATGAAAGGCCGGATATATGTGCCTAATGTAGATGGGCTACGAGATTTGATTCTTGAGGAGGCCCACAACTCGCAGTATTCCATCCATACGGGTGCCGCGAAGATGTACTAGGATTTGAGGCAGCACTATTAGTGGAGGTGGATAAAGAAGGATATAGTTGTNCTCGCGGTATTCCATCCATCTGGGTGCCGCGAAGATGTACCAGGATTTGAGACAGCACTATTGGTGGAGGTGGATGAAGAAGGATATAGGTAGGTTTGTGGCTCGGTGTCTCAACTGTCAGCAAGTTAAGTATGAACATCAGAGACCGGGTGGCTTGCTTCAGAGATTAGAAATCCTAGAGTGGAAGTGGGAATGGGTCGCTATGGACTTCGTAGTTGGGCTCCCACGGACTTCGATGAAGTTCGATGCTATTTGGGTGATTGTGGATCGGCTGACCAAGTTCGCGCACTTCATTCCAATTGGTACTACTTACACTTCAGAGCGGTTGGCTTTACATTCGATAGATTGTTCGCCTGCATGGTGTCCTGGTTTCTATCATTTCAGACAGGGGTACTCAGTTCACATCGCAGTTTTGGAGGGTAGTTCAGCGAGAGTTGGGTACTCAGGTTGAGTTAAGGACAGCTTTTCACCCTCATACGGACAGGCAGTCCGAGCGCACTATTCAGATATTAGAGGACATGTTGCGCGCTTGTGTCATTGACTTTGGGGGTTCATGGGACCAGTTCTTGACGCTCGCAGAGTTTGTATATAACAACAGTTATCAGTCGAGTATTTAGATGGATTNATTGTGAGATCTATGCTGATCACCGGAGTCTGCAGCATCTGTTTAAGCAGAAAGATCTTAATTTGCATCAGCAGAGATGGTTGGAGTTTCTTAAGGACTATGATATCACTATTTTGTATCATTCGGGGAAGGCCAATGTGGTGGCCGATGCTTTGAGTCATCAGGCAAAGAGTTTGGGGAGTTTAGCATATCTTCCGGCAGCAGAGAGACCTTTGGCATTGGATATTTAGGCCTTAGCAGGCCAGCTTATGAGATTGGATATTTCGGAGCAGAGTCGGGTGTTGGCTTGCGTGGTCTCCAGGTATTCTCTTTTCGACCGTATCTGAGAGTGTCAGTATGATGACCCCCACTTGCTCGTTCTTCAAGACAGGGTTCAGAGAGTTGATGCTAGGGATGTGATTATTGGTGATGACGGCGTGTTGATGATGGGGCCGGATATGTGTGCCGAATGTAGATGGGCTTCGGGAGTTGATTCTTGGGAAGGCCCACAGCTCGCGGTATTCCATCCATCTGGGTGCCGCGAAGATGTACCAGGATTTGAGACAGCACTATTGGTGGAGGTGGATGAAGAAGGATATAGGTAGGTTTGTGGCTCGGTGTCTCAACTGTCAGCAAGTTAAGTATGAACATCAGAGACCGGGTGGCTTGCTTCAGAGATTAGAAATCCTAGAGTGGAAGTGGGAATGGGTCGCTATGGACTTCGTAGTTGGGCTCCCACGGACTTCGATGAAGTTCGATGCTATTTGGGTGATTGTGGATCGGCTGACCAAGTTCGCGCACTTCATTCCAATTGGTACTACTTACACTTCAGAGCGGTTGGCTTTACATTCGATAGATTGTTCGCCTGCATGGTGTCCTGGTTTCTATCATTTCAGACAGGGGTACTCAGTTCACATCGCAGTTTTGGAGGGTAGTTCAGCGAGAGTTGGGTACTCAGGTTGAGTTAAGGACAGCTTTTCACCCTCATACGGACAGGCAGTCCGAGCGCACTATTCAGATATTAGAGGACATGTTGCGCGCTTGTGTCATTGACTTTGGGGGTTCATGGGACCAGTTCTTGACGCTCGCAGAGTTTGTATATAACAACAGTTATCAGTCGAGTATTTAGATGGATTCGTATGAGGCTTTATATGGGAGGAGGTGTAGATCTCCGGTTGGATGGTTTGAGTCGGGTGAGGCTAGGCTCTTGGGTACAGACTTGGTCCAGGATGCATAAGATAAGGTGAAATTGATTCAGGAGCGTCTTCGCACGGCGCAGTCTAGGCAGGTCCATGATGTATCTTTCATGGTGGGGGAGAAAGTTTTGTTGATGGTATCACCCATGAAGGGTGTTATAAGGTTTGGGAAGAGGGGCAAGTTGAGCCCCCGGTTCATTAGGCCTTTTTAGGTGCTTCAGAGGATAGGGGAGGTGGCTTATAAGATCGCCTTTCCACCCAGCTTGTTGCGTGTGCACCCAGTGTTTCATGTTTCCATGCTCCGGAAGTATATTGGAGACCCGTCCCAAGTTGGAGGGTGATATGACTTATAATGTGGAGCCGGTGGCCATTTTGGATCGGCAAATTTGAAGGTTGAGGTCAAAGGATATAACTTCAGTGAAGGTGCAGTGGAGAGGTCAGCCTGTGGAGGAGGCCACCTGGGAGACCGAGCGGGAGATGCGGAGCAGATATTCACGCCTATTAGAGACTCTAGGTATGTTTCTAGACCCGTTCGAGGATGAACGGTTATTTAAGAAGGGGAAAATATAACGACACGATCGGTCGTTTCAGGAGTTATAGCCTCATTTCCCCCATTTCTTTTTCCTTTATGCTCTTAAGCTATATTATGATATACCAAGTTAGTTGGTTCGGGTCCGGAGTGGAATGAGACACTTAGTCTCTTATTTAGAACCTTAAGTTGGAAAAGTGAACCGGATGTTGACCTATGTGAAAACGATCTCGGATTTGAATTTTGATGGTTCCCTTCGCTCCGTTAGGTTATTTTGGACTTCAGAGTGTGTCCAGAATGTGATTTGGAGGTCCGTGGTCGAATTAGACTTGAATTGGCGAAATTGGAAATTTGGCAATTTTGGTCGGCAGTGGAAAATTTGATATCGGGGTCGGAATGGAATTTCAAAAGTTGGAGTAGGTTCGTAGTGTCATTTGTGACGTGTGTGCAAAATTTGAGGTCATTCGGACGTGGTTTGGTTGTTTCGGCATCGGATGCCGAATTTGGAGGTTTAGAAGTTTTTAGGCTTGAATCCGAGGGTAATGTGGTGATTTGATGTTGTTTTGAGTGATTCAAAGGTTCGACTAAGTTTGTATGTTGATATATGACTTGTTGGTATTTATGGTTGAGGTCCCGAGGGCCTCGAGGTGATTTCGGGTGATTAACGAAACAAGTTTGGATATTGGAGGATTGCTGAAGTTGGAACTTAGCTGTCATAATCGCACATGCGGATGTATCATCGCAGGTGCGAGCCCGCAGAACTGTGAAGTTGCATATTTTGGGGAGTATGACTTGGTCCATCCCGTAGCAACTGTGAAGTTGCATATTTTGTTGAAACTATATGATACTTACATGTTTTAGAAAGCGTTTCTATAAATTGGGTTGAATGCCATGTTTTGGGCCTTGTGCCAGTGCTATTTGGACCCTTAGGGGCCATTTCTTACTATCATCTCACTGTTTTTGATTGAAAATCTATACTCAGTCATGGTTATACTTGTTTACTGCATAACTCAGTTTTATGACTCTATTTTGATACAAATAAATGTTGTTTTGGGCCGAATGTCCTATTTTTACTGAAATGCCCTAGTGGCTAGAGAGGTTTATGACTGAGTGAGGCCGAGGGCCTAATTTGTGAGGATATTTATGGTATCGGGCTGCACGCTGCATCATGTTTGATATAGGCCGAGGGCCTGAGTGATTTATCTCATGATTTGGCTTGATATAACGCTTGGGCTGAAGGAGCCCCTCCGGAGTCTGTACACCCCCAAGTGAACGCATATACCTACTAAGTGCGAGTGCCAAGTGCCGAGTGCCAAGTTCCGAGTGCTGAGTGACTGTGAGGCATGAGTGATTGTGAGGTATGCTCGAGTGGCAAGAGTGATTGTGGGGTATGCCCGAGTGGCACGAGTGACTGTGAGGTTTTCCCGAGGGGCTGTTTATGATTTCATCATGTTTGCTCACCTTTGCATTGAGCCTTTGTTTGAAAAATTGTTGAAAAATATCTTTAAATGATTTTTTTCTTGAACCGGGTTTAAACTAGATGATTTGATTCAAACACTGATTTTTAAAGCATGTTGTACTTTACTGAATTTTGTGATATGAACTTGATATGCTTTATTACTCGTCACTATTGCTCAGTCTTTATTTATTGTTGTTACTTACTGAGTTGGCGTACTCACGTTACTCCCTGCACTTTGTGTGCAGATCCAGGTGTAGCTGGGCACGGTAGCGGTTGTTGATTATTCTAGTTGCAGATTTTCTCGGGGATAGCAAGGTAGCTGCTTGGCGATCGCAGCCCCTGCTCTTCTCCCTCTTATCTTCCTTTAGTTGTATTTAGCTATTTTCCAGACTATGTTAGTCTTGATATTGTCAGATAAATGGTAGTAGATGCTCATGACTAGTGATACCCCGATGTCGGGCTTTTGTTTTCCGCACTTTTGTTTTGATTTTGAACTCCTTTACGAAGGTTTTTATGTTAAATAGCATTGAAATTATCTTTGAAATGAAAATATCGGTTTGTTTTGGAAATAAGTCGGCTTGCCTAGTTCCACGATAGGCGCCATCACGACAAGGGTTAGTTTGGGTCGTGACGCCAGCATGCATACTATTCAAAAGCTTTCTAAACATGATCTCGTAATCGAACTTCCAAAACTAGATTTTTCAAAGGATCATATTTGTGATGCATGTCAGCTGGGAAAACAAACTCGCTCATCTTTCAAAATTTAAAACATTGTTTCCACCTCCAAACCTCTTCAACTATTGCATATGGATTTATTTGGTCCAACTAGAACTGCTAGCATAGGTGGTAGGAAATATGCTTTTGTCATTGTGGATGATTTCTCTCGATTTACCTGGGTTATGTTTTTAAGTCATAAAGATGATGCTCTAAAGAATTTTGAAGTTTTCTGTAAGAAGGTTCAACGAGAAAAGGGATACTACATCTTTACTGTCAGGAGTGATCATGGAGGAGAATTTGAAAGCAGAACTTCTCTTTACCAAGATCACCTCAGTAAAATGGAGTAGTAGAGCGTAAAAATAGAACTTTACAGGACATGTCAAGAACCATGATTGTGGAAAATTCTCTACCTCGTCATTTCTAGATAGAAGCTGTGAGCACAACATGCTACATCATCAATAGGTGTCTGATTCGACCAATCCTCAAAAAGACTCCGTATGAACTATGGAACGGTAAGAAACCCAATATCATCTATTTTCACCCATTTGGATGCAAATGCTTTATTCACAACAATGGAAAGGACAATTTGGGTAAGTTTGATCCTAAAATCGATGAAGGTATATTTCTTGGATACTCTCCTTCAAGTAGAGCATATAGAGTTTATAATAAAAGAATGTTATGCATTGAAGAATCAATTCATGTTATTTTTGTTGATACTAACCCTCGCCCAAGGAATGAAAAACTTCCTAAAGATGAGGAAATCTCTTTTGTCCCTAAATTTGTTATTGTAAGAAAGGACCATCAAAGTGAATCAGCTGATCAGCAGACTCAACCAGCTGACGAGCCTGTAAAAATCACGAACTGTCTCAAACAGATCAATCGACTAATGTGGAAAGAGAACCTTCCCCAAACACTCCAAATGAATGGAAAAGTGAACCTGACTATCCTCACAAATTCATTATAGGAGATCCATGGGAAGGAATCACTACAAGAATATGTCAGAAGAACAAATCGCGTGTGGCTTTTATTTCTCAACTTGAACTAAAGAAAGTGGATGAAGCTCTGCAAGATACTCACTGGATAAATGCTATGAAAGAGGAACTTGGTCAGTTTGAAAGAAATAAAATATGAGAATTGGTTCCAGGATCTTCAAATTCCTCCATCATTGGAACTAAGTGGGTATTCAAAAATAAATTGAATGATTCTGGTCAAGAATTTGCTCTCTCTATGAAAGGAGAATTCGAAATGAGCATGATGGAAGAATTGACGTTCTTTATCGAATTTCAAATCATACAGTCTCCTAAAGGGATTTTAATTATCCAAAGCAAGTACACTAAGGAACTTCAAAAGAGGTTTGGCATAGAAAATGCTAAGTCGATCGGTACTCCAATGAGTCCAACAACGATGCTCGATGAAGACAACAATGGAAAGAATGTTGATGAAACCATGTATAGACGAATGATTAGATCCTCATTATATCTTACTGCTAGTCGACCAGATATTATGTGCAGTATCTGTAAGTGTGCAAGATATCAGTCGGCTCCTAAGGAATCCCATATCACTCTTGTTAAACGTATTATTAGATACCTTATTGGTACCTCTGAGCTAGGATTATGGTATGATCGTTCTAACACTTTTTCCTTAAGAGGATTTTCAGATGCAGATTTTGCAGGTGACAAGATTGACAGAAAAAGCACAAGTGGCACGTGTCAACTTTTGGGGAATGCATTAGTATCTTGGCATAGCAAGAAACAAAATTGTGTTTCTCTATCAACAACTGAAGTAGAATATTTAGTTGTTGGAAGCTGTTGCACACAAGTTCTGTGGATAATGCATCAACTTCTCGACTATGATTTATCTCTTACCTCTACTCCTATATTTTGTGATAATACGAGTGCTATTTGTTTATCAAAAAATTCTGTGCATCATTCTAGAGCAAAGCATATATAAATTAAGCATCATTTTATAAATGATCATGTTGCTAAAGGTGATATTGTTTTAGAATTCACTAGTACTGATTCCCAACTTGCCGATATTTTTACAAAACCTCTTTTGGAAGAAAGATTTTGTTTTCTCTGAAAAAAGATTGGCATTGTACCAAATTTGTAAAACAAATCTTTTACCTTCTTCTAAAATATTTTATTTCCTTTATTATGTGTGTTTAACTTTAATTACTTGTAAGTGTAATTATTTCTTCTTCATCAGTACCACCGATCCATCACTTCAGAAGCATCACTTTCTTTCTGAACCAGCCTTTTCCTTTAACCAAGGCGACCCTTCGTGCCTCCTAAAGCTGTTATAAAAACCCTTCTTTCCTTGTTACTCTCCCTATTCTCATAAAAACAAACGCTCTTACCATGGCCAAAAGAAATGCTTCTTCTTCCACTGCAACCAGACGCAACAGAAGATTTCAAGAGCCCCTTAATCCTGAAGAACCTGTAGACTTGAAGTCATCCATTGACTCAGATTTCCTCAAAACAGACAATGAGAGTAGTGAATCTTCCGAAAATCCTCCCATCAGCCAGAAAAAATATGGTAAAAGGCCTATGGAGCAAACCCCTCAAAAGTCTGCATGCAAGAAAGGAAAAGCGGAGAACACTGAATTCAGACCTGAAGACAAGTTGATCTTTTATGGCCCAAGTGAAAAATCAAGGTTTGAGTCCTACAAGTCAAAATCTATGGCTTATGGACGTTTTGTAAGTCTCTCTCTTATGAAACATTTGCACTGTGATGTGACTGCTATATTTGATTTTCAGCATCTTGTTTCTCTGTTTGATACTGTTGGAAACTTTGTTTATGAGGAACTAGTGAGGATGTTTTATGCTAATTTGTTTGTGAATAACAAAGATAATTTGGAATCTATGATGTTAGGCACTCGAATTGTTTTGGACTCTTATCAATTTGAAAAGATTTTCTCTGCTAAGTTTAGTGGGTATTATATTTTTGTGCAAAATGCTTGGCCAAAAGATTTTGAAGTCTCCTTTGAGGAAGTAACAACCTTTATATCTGATAACCCTTATGATATTGGTCCCAAGAATCTTACGTTTGAATACCGTGTCTTGGCCCACATGATTTATACTACTTTACTCCCCAGAACTGGGTCCCTTAGTGCTTTATCCACTAGAGGTGTTTTTGTCCTTTATTGTCTTGTTAACAATAAACGACTGGATTCGTTTGTGTGGATTCGCCAATACATGCTTGAAAGTATCAGGGATATATCTTCTTCTGCTACCTGTTTACCGTATGGTCTTCTCATCTCACACATTCTCGAAGTCATGAAGGTAGACTTGGCACTCTTTACACCCAAACATATTACCAACACCTATGATAAGACAACTTTTTCAATGATGGGGCACACCTTGGGTGATGATGGATGGGTTAAGCACGACAAAGTTGAAAGAATTCCAGTGACAGCTGAAGTTCAAACTGAACAACCAACATCTCAGTCTACTGCCTCTCAAAATCGTCAGCAGATTCAACAATATCTAGATGGGGTAAAACTACTACTGGTTGAGATGAAGGAATAGGTAGACAAGATCATGGAAGTTACTAAGGAGACAAGTAGAGATGTGGCTAAGCTCATAATGGATATAGGATCCACGCGGAGACAAGGAACCAAAGCATTCAATTTTATGTAAATTACTTCTTATATTACTTGTATTGTGTGTTTTATTTTCCTTTTTGATTGATGTTAAAAGGGGAGAACAGTAGAGAAGTAAAACAAACACTTAGTAGGAGACAACACTCACTCAGGGGGAGAAACATAGAGGGTGAAATAAAAGGGAAGTCTACATAATTATGATGTGTTTACTCTCTATTAAATGTCATAATCAAAAAGGGGATATTGTTAAGTCAAAATCTAAGTTTCAATGATGACAATTTTACTTACCTTGTTTTGCAGAAATCAGGAATCAACAAAAGGAAAGGAAATTAATGAGAAGTTTCCCAAAGATATGTTGATGAATTAATGGAAAAGAAAAAGGAATCCAAATCTATCATATCCTTGCTGACTCAATCGAAAGATATCAAGACTACAAAAAAGAGGAATCCAAATTTTATCACATCCTTTCAGCCTCAATCGAAGGAAATCAAGATTACAAATCAAGGAGCTATTTCCAGCAAATATCCGATATCCTAAATTAGCTTAATCGAAGGCTTGAATTTCTCCTCCATGTAAGATTGTGACAAGGAAAGTCATGAACGAATCCGGCCCTTCCCAAGAGCAGGATCTTGCGCCTCTATTATCAATCAAGGCTCAACGGCTCTCAACTCTCCTATAAAAAGTCTGCTAAGATCAAATGGAAGTTTTGCGCAACTACAAACATCATTTTCTAAGTCTCTCTACTTCTTAGCCTAAACACTGTAGTCCTAAGTTTATCAGTGTCTCAAAAGATAGGAAGAGTTAGAACGCAAAAGATAGTGATGTCATTTTTCAAGATACATTGTTGCTATACTTCGTTGGTGGTGAACGAATCAAAACCATCCTTATTGTAATTCTTTCAAAGATCTAAGGAAAACCTTGTGACCCAAGGGAAACTGGATGTAAGTACCACACCGGTACTGAACCATTATAAAAATGGTTATGTTTCATTCTCTTTCCATTTACTATTATTTGCACGAAATCTAGTCAACTAAAATCATCATGGTCGACTATTTTGTAATAGACCATAATTTACTTCTCCCTCTTGTACTTTCACTGTTATCCTCCTGGATTGAGTTAAATGGGTGATTCTTGATTAATGAGGTGTTCATCCTGCTATTAATTCTGAGTTGATTATGAGGCTTTCGTATTTTCGCAAATAAGCATGATGATTGGCGGTGCGCGGTAAGGGGTTGGAAGTTGCAAGTATGAGCTTGCGATTTAGTTTCAAAGGGAAGGTCATGAGTTTTGGCATGGACAATTTCAGATGTTTAAGAGAATGTTGGCACTATTTAGTATCTCTTGGGAAGGGTGCATTATAGAAGGCGCCTTGTGTTTTGACCTGCGGATGCTTGACTAATGTTACGACGATCACCTGGTTTTGAGATGTTAAGGTTCAAGTTTTTCTATGTGGCACAGAAGTATGTATTTTCTATAAGATGATGGCGTACGAGTGATGTATCCGTAATTTGAGTAGTGGAGTAGGAATCAGATATGGAGATTTCAGTATTCATGAGGTTTAGAGACTGGATGTTCTCGTGGGTAGATTGTTCCTTGATTGTGAACTGTAAAGATATGTTTAACAATTGGATAGCTGATGGTACGTGTTATGGATAGGTTGATATGAGCTTTTTGGAGGTTATTTACCTATTTGGGAATGATTGGAATTGGTTTGGGGGCTATTCGTAGGCCGAATGAGAATGGTTTCTCTATATCAGATCGGGTTTGCTTATGTGTTTCTCCCTTAGGCTATGACAGGTTGTAAGGTTACATGATTATTCGCACGCATGTTGTGATACTGTTTAGGCTTTATGGCGATATGGCCCTCGAGATGTTGATTTTCTTATTGAACTATAGTTGTGCTTGCATTTTCCGTATTGTATTATGCCTACTCACATCCCCATAGTTATACTTGTGCACTCTATTGTGCTTGATATTGACACACATGTGCTTAACACGAGCATTTTGGCTCGATGGGAATCCCTACGTGGATTGATATATTTGGGTTCGGGCTGCGTGCCACAATAGAGTTATGTGGGATACCCTTACTTGTGTTTATTTTGTATGTTTTGTTTTCCCTTTGTGGGATGAGTTCACAAGATTATGCCTTTGTTGTTATATTAGTTGTACTTGTGGAATAGTCCTCGTACCTTATTTTGTTTCCATTTTTGGATATATCTGAGTTATTGCTTGTTTGGTGTACAGACCGTGTTGTGTGAGGTTCCATGTGTCTTTTGGTGTGACTTGTCGGTTGGGCTATTTGTATACGGTTGAGACGAGGTTTTTTGAATTGGGATTTTCACTATCGTATTGGGGTAAGGAATATTTAGAAAAATAATATTATATTTTGCTCAGAAGTTATCAATGGTCACCCTTGTCGAATAAGAGAACTCAATGACTTATTGATTGGGTGAAAGGTTATGAGTTTCTATATGTTTCTTTCAACATTGGCAGAGCACGAAGATTTTGAACAAGGTTATTTGATATGTGGTTTGTTACCGGTACCCGATTTGGTAATAGGCAACTATTGTGAGAATCGAATCTTAGAAGGAGTCCTATATGTTGAAATTTGGTTTTAAGCCTTATCGGTTAAGGTAAAATGAAGAATCTTCAATCGAGATTATGTGGATAGGATTTTATGGATTGAGGTGAGGTGGGATCACCCATGTGTATGTGTATGGAGGGTTTACATAGTGAATTGATGGCTTTGAAACGACTCTTGGTACGTTCGAGGACGAACATATGTTTAATTGGGGGAGAATGTAACGACCCAATCGGCCGTTTTGAGCTCTAGTGCTCTGTTCGATAGTTTGAAATTTTGAGTAGCTTCATATGATGTATTCTGACTTGTGTGTATGGTAGGTTTTAGTTTTCGAGTGGTTCGGGATTGATTTGGAAGAATGACTCTCGATTTGGAATCTTTAAGTTGGAAGAGTTGACCAAGATTTGACTTTTGGGTAAACAAACTCGGAATCGAGTTTTTATGGTTCTGATAGCTTCGTATGATGATTTTGGACTTGTACGTATATTTAATTTTGTTTTGGAGGTTCTTAGATGGATTCAACACTATTTGTCGAAAGTTGGCAATTTGAGGAATTTAAGAGTTCATAAGTTTGACCACGAGTTGACTTTGACGTTATTGGACACTAAATGGTGTTTCGAGACTTTGGATAGGTCTATAAAGTTGAATTGAACTTGTGTGCAAAATTTGGAAGTAATCCGAAGTGTTTAAGTGCGATTCAGACTCTCTTTTGAAGGAATGAAGATTTAATAACTTAAGAGAAATTCTATTCGGTTTGAGCCTCGATTCTTTGTTGTGATGCTAATGTGGGTGTTTAGAGGGTTGGGATAAATCTCGCAAAGATTCTAAATTGGGTGATTCAAAAAGCTATCTTGGTTTAAATATCGCAAGGATTATGTTGGGCTTATCAAATGTGAGTTTCGGGGTCATCTAGGATCTGATTCGAGCTATAACAACTGTTCATTTTTTTTACTCGTTCCGAAATTTAGTCACTTTCTCTTATAAGGTTTTGGAGCTCGGATTTGGGCGATTTTCACCATATAGATTGGGATAAGTGTTTTCTACTCGGTTTTGATTATATTCCATGATTCCATCTCCGATTGTAGCATCTGATTAATGATTTTAGAAGAGAAATTGGGAGTTTTTGTCTAAATCTTTCTAAAGTGAATATTTGAGGATTTGAACAACGATTCAGAGTCGGATTTGAATGAGATTAGTATTGTTGGACTCGTAGAGAATGGTTTATTTGTGGGTTTTGTCAGGTTCCGAGATGCTAGCCAGGGTTTGACTTTTTGGTTGACTTTGGACTTTTGATTGAAAATTCAACCTTTATCGATTGATGACTGAGATTTTCCCTAGACCCGAGTTGAGAGTGTTGTTGTGGATCGGGCTACAAGCCACAGCAGGCCATATTGGCTTCTTTATTATTATTATTATTATTATTATCATTATTATTATTATTATTATTATTATTATTATTATTATTATTATTATTATTATTATTATTATTATTATTATTATTATTATTATTATTATTATTATTATTATTATTATTATTATTATTATTATTATTATTATTATTATTATTATTATTATTATTATTATTATTATTATTATTATTATTATTATTATTATTATTATTATTATTATTATTATTATTATTATTATTATTATTATTATTATTATTATTATTATTATTATTATTATTATTATTATTATTATTATTATTATTATTATTATTATTATTATTATTATTATTATTATTATTATTATTATTATTATTATTATTATTATTATTATTATTATTATTATTATTATTATTATTATTATTATTATTATTATTATTATTATTATTATTATTATTATTATTATTATTATTATTATTATTATTATTATTATTATTATTATTATTATTATTATTATTATTATTATTATTATTATTATTATTATTATTATTATTATTATTATTATTATTATTATTATTATTATTATTATTATTATTATTATTATTATTATTATTATTATTATTATTATTATTATTATTATTATTATTGTGAATCGGGTCGCACGCTGCAAAATGCCTTATTGGCTTGATTATTATTGTGGATCGGGCTGCACGTCGCAACAGGCCTTATAGGCTTTTGAAGCGCTTGGGCAGGATCCACCCCTTCGTAGTCTAACATGCCAACAGTGAGCGCATGCACAATGATACATATACACGTGCTTTGGTGAGGTGCTTATGAGCCAGGCACCAGTACAAAGTTGAGTGACTGTGTGCGTATGATGAAGTGGGCATTTGAGACTGATAGCTTGAGCGTGTTGAGGGTGAAAATACCTGGGATATCACCGTGAAATAATTCATTTGAAATGCAGACTTGGCATGTAAGCATATAGATGCATTTTGCCTCATGCTAGACAGTACTGTGACATTCATGATTTGACATGTACATTTGACATGTAGGCATAGAGATGTATATTCCTCATGCTAGATGGTATATGGTAATTGATGACTTGAAATGTATATTGATATGTAGGCATAAAGACGTATTTTCCTCATGCTAATTGGCAAACAAATATTCTTATCTCGGGTTGTGAATTGGTAATACAATTCTAATGATAAACACATGTATAGTTGATTTTTATTTGTAATATCCGGACTTGACTGTTATACCTGGAAAGCATGTCTACTTTTTCGTAACTGTGAACGAGCTGAGCATAATATCTTTTGAGCTATTACTTTTACTGCCTTCATTATATTATTATGAGTTAATATTGACTATTGGTGTTGGATACTGACCTTCTTCCGAGCTCGTCACTGCTTTCAACCTAATATTAAGTTTGTTACTTATTGAGTACATAAGGTCGGCTGTACTCATGCTACACTTCTGCACCTTGTGTATAGATTTTGGAGTTGATGTTGTTGTGTATGGAGGGAGCTGATATTGAAGATGTACTTGCATTCCGGTTATAGTTGCCTCTTGTTCTTGGTAGCTTTAGATTTATAAATCTGTTTATGTATATTTTGAACAGATGATGTATTTATTTCGTATCAGCTTTATAAATTCTAAGTCTTAGAAGCTCATGACTTGTACTACCAATCCTTAGGATTTTGTATAGAAAGCTCAATTATTTCATTTATGGATTCCTGTTATCCTATTTGAGTTGTGTTGTCTACCATTTGGCTTACCTAACAGGTTGGGTTGGGATTCATCACGACTAGATGGACTTTGGGTCGTGACACCCTTATGTCGCAACATGTGCATCACAATGAATATTTTCCCTCATATTGCTACACGCGCATAAGGCACCATTATCGCGCCGCATGCGCATCAATAAGCACCACCCTTATGTCGCCGCATGCGCATCTCTCCGCCCTTATACTCCACACAAAAAACAATCAACCCACACAGTAAGCCCACGTGTGCCACATAATTACAAAAGAAATAATATCCCAAAGTCACATCAAGATATAGGCCAACGCTCACAACAAAATGCAATAACATGACAATAGTATAGGGAGTGGGGGGAATATTCAATATTAAAGCATGTTCATATAACAAACAACCCCAATTCAAAGCTTATTAATAGCCTAAGGTCTAATCCGGTCTCAAACCACATATATGCCCGTGTAAACACTCGTCACCTCATGTACATTTCATTTCATATTGCACAAATAATGCAATTTAGACCAAATCCTAAGGGGTAATTTTTCCCATACAAAGTTAGGCAAGATACTTACCTCAAAAGCCCCAATCAATACTTTAAAAATACTTTTTTCTTTAAAATTCACCTCCGCACAACTCAAATCTAGATAAAAACGACATAAGAATATCAAACAATGCAAGAGAATTTAATAAATACAATTAAGATCTTTATACTTTTTCCAAAAAGTTAAAAAAAGTTAACTCCCCGCCTGTCCTGTCAGAACTCGAGTGGAGGGGTAGATCTTGACTACCCATAACCCCACGAGTCCAAATATGTGATTGATTTTCAAATTCGAATTCAAACCGACTCTCAAATCTTAAATTTTTATTTTTCAAAACATAGTAAACAATCCCCAAAATTTCTCTTCAAATCTCATGATTTTGATGTTAATATTCATAAATAATATTGTTATAATATCAAAATTGAGTAAATATTTTTATAAAAACTAAAGTTTCGTGGTGTCGGGGTAGGCGTATGTGTTAATAATAGTAGAGTTTCTTCGCGGCGAGCTTGCAAGCCGCGTTACAAACTTTTTTGGGTTGAACAGTGTACTAAGGAGTTGAAGGAATATGTTTGGCAGAATGGGGCATTTCTGCGGCCCATTATGCGGCCGCATAATCACTCTGTGGGCCGCAGAATAGACGTAGAGTAAGACAGTTATTTGGGCCATTTTTGATGTCATTTTTGCGTCCCATTATGTGATGGCAAAACCATTTTGTGAGCCGCACTCTGATCGCATATCAAGCTTTGAAATGTTGCGGAGGGAGGTTCTGCGGTGCATTATGCAACCGTAGAACAGGTCTGCTAGCTGCATAACGGCCGCAGAGTGGGACAGACTAGCCCAGTTCCGGAGGGCCTTTTTTGCGGACCATTTCGCAAACCGCAGAAGCATTATGCGGTCGCATATACGACCGCAGATCCTGTTCCGGGGCTTCATTTTTGGGTTTTTATAACACGACCTTACTTCGATAAAATAGATGCAATGGATCATGTTTGAGCAAAACCCTGATATATTGAGAGTAAGAGAGTGCCCTAGAGTGGGAGAGTGGTCTTCAACAATTTTTTCCTTCAATTCTTGCTCAAATCTTTGGAGATTAACAAGGAGAATTCACTAGGTCATCATCTTAGAGATAAGATTCTATACCCTAGCACTTAATTTCGAAATTTAACTAAAAATGGGTAATTAGCAAGACAATTCTTGGGTATGAGAGTTGTTTATTTTTCATGCATGTGTTATCAAAGGGTGTAGGTAGATTGTGAGATAAAATTGGTAAAACATGGGTTGTGGGAGGATGGAATCCTTCATAAAAGGGCCTTGAAACCTTAATGCACACTTAGTGTTTGATAAAATTCTCAAATGAGCTAGAACCATGATCATCTTCCTAATTTTGATTCAACTTGTTATATTTCTAAAATAGATTGAAGTTGCTAAGAATTCCGGAACATTTTAGAGTTTAAGGAAGATCAATTGAGGTATGTTGGCTTAACCCCTTTCTTAGAATTGAATCCCACGGTGTTCATGTAAGTCATGTAAGACTCGAGTTGTTCATTATGAAATTGGCCATTCCGAATAAACTTGTGTTGAAAGTTATATGTTCAATGTGTGTTCCAAATTCTTTTATCATGCTATGTTATCATTTGAGAATGTATTCAAGTTATGGGTTATGTGTTAAGAATGTTATGACTTCAAGTCAAGTTTGAATGAAGGTTTAAAGGTGTATGAGATGAGATGGTTGATAGAAAAGGATGATGTCTCGGGTGAGACGGCCTAGCCGATTGGGTCGTGATCGGACGCCATGCCCCACACATGGTGGTGATTGTGCTGGAAATTATAATTGAAATTGTGATTATGGTTGATGTCTCAAATGATATGGCCTAGCCGATCGGGTCGTGATAGGACTTCGTGTAAAAATACAGTGGTATTGTGAAGGATGGTATATCAGTACTAAAGATATCCCAACCTAAAAATATGGAAATGTACTTGAAAACTTATGTGGTTCTTAACTTGATGTCTTGGTATTATTTGAGGTTTCTATTGATTACATGTTGGTTCCTACTTGTATTATTACTCATTCTATTGAGAGGGTGTTTAGTTATACATACAAGTAATATTCCACATGTACTAACGTCCTTTTTTCTGGGAGCGCTGCATCTTCAATGGATGCAGGTGGTTCCACAGCAGGAGGCATTGATCAGTGATAGTAGTACACCCTCTTCCCAGCAGACTTGGTGAGCCCCACTTCATTTCGGGGTTATGTATCTTTTGCTTTTTGTATATGGTATTTGAGGTATAGGCGTGGCCTTATTACCGCCATTATCATTGTACTCTTTTGTATCTAATAGAGGCTCCGTAGACATAGCCTAGGCGGTGTGTTGGTATAGGGAAAGTCAAATTAATATGTTGTAATTGTATCACACGTTCCACATCAAACTATGAAGAATAGGTATTTTGAAACTTATAAATGATGTAACTTCTGATAACGAATTTGAGTTGTTGTTTATTTGATCATCCTCACCGCTTAATTAATGAATTAGATTATACTATTATTCTTGAGTAAGTTCGGGTAGAAGGTATTGTACAAGCTTGCTAGGCCGGGTCATCTCGGTTGAGCGCCGGTCGTGCTCCCTGAGTTTGGGACGTGACAAACTTGGCATCAGAGCCTAAGGTTTTAAAGTATCCTAGGATATCTCGGAGCAGTGTCTAGTAGAGTCCTTCTTGTCGGTGTGTTGTCGACCATATCTATAAGTTGGAGGCTACTTGGATCGTGCAATAAAATTGATTGTGAGGCTGTTCCTCATCTAGCTCATGCATTGCACTAACTTTCAGTACATGGCACCTAGGAAGAAAGCAAGAACTGGACAAGGAGCCAATGCTGCCCCAAGAGTGGCAATCGATTCTTTATTTGATGATGCTGGTGAGTACCTGAGGGGCGAGATATTCCCCTGACTACTACTCTTCCTGATTCCACTACACCTGACTAGGCTGCACCAGTTTCTGCACCTACTGAGGGTGCAATGATTCCTCCAACTGATATTTCGGTTCCATCTCTAGCCCCAACATCCAGTTTTGGTATTTCTGATGGGGTTCTTAGGGGAGCCATACAGATATTGACACAGATAGTGGCATCCTAGTCCCAGAGATAAAATGTTGCACACACTTCTTCTAGCCAACAAGGGGATTCTGCTGGTTCCAGGGTGAACAAGTTTCTTCAGATAGATCCTCCAGTGTTCACGAGTGCTAATCTCAAGGAGGACCCCCGGGACTTTATTGATGATATGCACAAGATTCTCTGGGTTATGCATGCTACTGAGATGGAGGGAGTGGGGTTGGCCGCCTACCGCCTGAAAGGGGTGGCCTATTCTTGGTTTGAGCTGTGGGAGGACTCCGGTGAGGAGGGGAGCCCTCCAGCGAGGTGGAGTGAGTTTGTTGACGTATTCATGGATCTTTTCATGCCTGTTGAGACTAGGGCAGCCCGTGCCGTAGAGTTTAAGAACCTTAAACAGGGTAGCAAGAGTGTGTGGGAGCACCATATGGAGTTCGCGCACCTGTCCAAGTATGCTATTCACATGTTGCCTACTATTGAGGCTAAAGTGCCGGTTTGTGCAGAGTTAGCCCCTTGGTTATCAATGAGTCCGTTACAGCTGCATTGAATTCTAACATGAACTATGGGAAGATGGTGGCATTTACTTAAGCTACAGAGAACCATAAGTTGAAGAACATAATAGAGCGAGAGGGTAGCAGTAAGGCCCGATCCACAGGCAACCTTGGATATTCATTTGGTAGTGGTAAGTCAGCATTTAGGGGTGGGTCATCAGGGCCATCCCAGTCTTTTGCTTAGTCTTCAGCCAATGCACCACCATCAGGTCCCAGTTAGCAGCTATGGAGTCATTTCAGGCCCAATCAGGGTAACATGGGGCCCCACCAGCAGGGCCGGTCATGTGGAAGATTCCAACAACAATGGAGGCCCCCATGCTCTAGGTGTGGGAATATGCACTTGGGGATCTGCTACATGGACCTACCCATATGTTACGGGTGTGGATTGAGGGGTCATATTCAGAGAGAGTGTCGTTCATCCCTCCAGGGTACGGGCAGGGGCACAACACAACCATCCAGTTCTACAGCTGCTACATCCTCAGCACCCCCTCAAGCTCGAGGCACTCCATCACCTATATGGCGTGGTGCAGCTAGGGGTGGTGCGCAGAGTTTGGGAGGACCCAACCGTTTCTATGCTATGAGTGGTCGCTAAAGTGTAGAGGATTCTCCAGACGTTGTCATAGGTATATTGACTGTCCAATTTCATGATGTGTATGCTCTTATTGATATCGGTTCCACTCTGTCCTATGTTACTCCTTATGTTGCTATGGAATTTGGGATAAAATCGGAATATCTTCATAAGCCGCTATCTGTATCTACTCTGATTGGCGAGTCTATTGTGGCCGCACGGGTTTATAGGAGTTGTGTTGTCATGGTACATGGTCGGGACACCATGGACGATCTCATTGAATTGGGGATGGGGAATGGATTGGCTTTATTCATGTTTTGCCAAGCTCGAGCCGAACTACAACTGTGAGGTTTGAATTTCCAAATGAGCCAGTTGTTGAATGGAATGGGGATAATATGGTGCCAAAAGGTAGGTTTATTTCTTACCTTAAGGACACAAAGATGATTAACAAGGGATGTATCTATCATTTGGTCAGGGTTACCGACACCGATGCTGAGGCACCTATACTCGAGTCTGTGCCAGTTGCGAATGAATTTCTGAAGGTCTTTCCTGATGAGCTCCCTGGGATTCCTTCAGACAGGGAGATTGATTTTGGGATTGATGCGATGCTAGGCACACAACCTATATCTATACCGCCTACAGGATGGCACCAGCAGAATTGAAGGAGCTAAAGGAACAATTGAAGGATTTGTTAGAGAAGGGTTTCCGACCGAGTTTGTCACCTTGGGGCGCACCGGTTCTTGTTGTAAGAAAGAAAGATGGGTCACTAAGGATGTGTATTGACTACTGGCAACTCAACAAAGTCACAATAAAAAACAAGTACCCGTAACCAAGAATAGATGATTTGTTTGACCAGTTACAGGGTGCTAGGTACTTCTCCAAACTTGATTTATGATCCGGGCATCACCAATTGAATATCAGGGAACAAGATATTCCGAAAACAACTTTCAGGGCCCGGTATGGGCACTTTAAATTTCTGGTAATGTCTTTTGGGCTAAAACATTTCCCAGCAACTTTCATGGATCTTCTGAATCGGGTTTTCAAGCCTTTTCTTGACTCCTTTGTGATAGTGTTCATTGACGATATTCTTGTATATTCACGAAGTCGAGAGGACCATGCCGATTATCTCAGGGCAGTTTTGCAGACTCTTCATCAGTACCAATTGTACGCGAAGTTTTCGAAATGTGAATTTTGGCTTGAATCTGTCACATTCTTGGTCATGTCGTCTCCAAAGAAGGAATTAAGGTTGATCCTCAAAAGATTGCAGCTGTGAAGAATTGACCTAGACCTACAACTCCAATAGAGATTCACAGTTTCTTGGGATTAGCGAGGTATTACAGCAAGTTTGTGGAAGGGTTCTCTACTCTTGCCTCTCCATTGACTAAGTTGATGCAGAAGGCCATCAAGTTTCAATGGTCTGATGCTTGTGAAAGGTGCTTCCAGGAGTTAAAATCAAGATTGACTACGATAGTGGTGTTGACCCTACCTGAGGGTACAAATGGGTTTGTGGTATATTGTGATGCTTCGAGGATCAGGCTTAGTTGTGTATTAATGCAACATGGAAAGGTTATAGCTTATGCTTCTAGGCAACTCAAGAATCATGAAAAGAACTATCTAACATATGACTTAGAACTTGCGGTAGTGGTTTTTGCATTGAAGATTTGGCGTCATTATTTGTATGGGGTCCACGTGGATGTATTCACGGACCAGAAGAGCCTTCACTATATTTTCGAATAGAAGGAGCTGAATATGAGGCAAAGAAGATGGCTTGAGTTACTCAAGGATTACGACATCGATATTCTATATCATCTAGGGAAGTCTAATGTTGTGGCAGATGCTCTTAGCCAAATATCTATGGGTAGTTTGGCTCACTTGGAGGTATATCAGAGGCCGTTGTCCAGGGAAGTTCACCAGTTAGCTAGTTTGGGAGTTCATCTTACGGGCTCTAGTGAAGGAGGGGTAATTGTGTAAAATAGGGCTGAATCATTGCTGTGGAAGTCAAAGAGAAGCAATACGACGATCCATTATTGGTACAATTAAAGGAGGGGATTCATAAACATAAAATTATGGCCTTTTCTCTTGGCATGGATGATGGTAAACTAAGGTACCAAGGGCCACTATGTGTTCCAAATGTAGATGGTCTCTAGGAAAGAATCATGACCGAGGCTCACACTTCCAGGTATTCCATACACCCAGGCTCTATAAAGATGTATCATGATCTCAAGGAAGTCTATTGGTAGAATGACATGAAAAGGACTGTGGCAGACTTTGTGGCAAGGTATCCGAATTATCAACAAGTAAAGGATAAACACCAATGACCTGGTGAGTTGGCACAGAACATAGAAACTCCAATGTGGAAGTGGGAAATGATTAATATGGATTTTGTGGTAAGACTACGACGCACTCCGCTCAAGTTTGACTCAATTTGGGTGATTGTGGATCGACTCACGAAATCAGCACACTTCTTGCTAGTTGCATTTACCGACACAACGAAACATTATGCTCAGTTGTATATCAAGGAAATAGTCAGGTTGCATGGCACTCCAGTTTCTATCATTTCTAGTCGACGGGCTTAGTTCACAGCTAACATTTGGAAGAAATTCCAGTAAGGCTTGGGTACTCAGGTGAATCTTAGTACATCCTTTCATCCACAGACTGACGGGCAGGTAGAGCAGAATATACAGACGCTTGAGGATATGTTGTGTGCTTGTGTTCTTGACTTCAAGGGTAGCTGGGATGATCATTTTCTACTCATAGAATTTGCTTACAACAACAACTATCATTCTAGTATTCAGATGGCTCCATTTGAGGAGTTATATGGTAGGGGATGTAGATCTCCCATTGGGCCTAACATCGATCACATGATCGATGCCATGGCTAGCCACGAGATCCTTACTTTTCTCGATGCCTATTACGGGTACAATCAAGTCCAAATGAACCCGGAGGACCGAGAAAAGACTTCATTAATCACCAAGTATGGAACATATTGTTATAATGTAATGCCCTTCGGGCTAAAAAATGCAGGAGCTACTTACCAACACCTAGTAAATAAAATATTCGAAGAACAAATAGGTAAATCAATGGAAGTTTATATTGATGACATGCTAGTTAAGTCCCTACGCGCAGAGGACCATTTGGCTCATTTGTAGGAAATGTTCGAGATTTTAAGGAAATACAACATGAAGCTCAACCCCGAGAAATGTGCTTTCGGGGTTGGTTCGGGCAAGTTCCTTGGCTTTATGGTATCGAATCGGGGGATCGAGATCAACTACGATAAAATTAAGGCCATCGAAGACATCACCATCCTGGACAGTGTAAAAGCCATGCAAAGGCTAACTGGACGGATAGCTGCCTTAGGCCGATTCATTTCGAGGTCGTCAGATCGAAGCCATAGATTTTTCTCTCTACTCAAAAAGAAGAACGATTTCGCCTGGACCCCGGAATGCCAACATGCATTAGAGGAATTGATGCGATACCTATCGAGCCCACCACTGCTTCACACTCCAAAGGAAGATGAGAAACTTTACTTGTACTTGGCATTATCAGAAATCACGGTAAGTCGTGTCCTAGTTTGAGAAGAGCAAGGTACGCAATTTTCCATTTATTATGTAAGTCAAACCTTAGGAGAAGCAGAAACTAGATATCCATACTTGGAGAAATTGGCACTTGCACTGATAAGCGAATCTAGAAAGTTATGACCATACTTTCAATGTCACCCCATATGCGTATTAACCACTTACCCACTTCGTAATATTTTATACATGCCCGAACTATCGGGCCGATTGGCCAAATGGGCCGTCGAACTCAGTATGTACGATATCGAATATCAACCCCAGACGACCATCAAGCCTCAAATTTTAACTTCGTGGCCGATTTCACGCTAACCCTCGTACCCGAAGTTGAAAAAGAACTCTTGTTAAAATCGGGTACATCATAGGGGGTATGGACCCTCTTCACAGATGGTGCTTCGAATATGAAGGGGTCCGGGCTAGGCATCGTTTTGAAGCCGCCCACGGGTAATTAGGCAATCTATCAAAACTTCTAGGTTGACTAACAATGAGGCCGAGTACGAGGCCATGATTGCAGGTCTCGAGCTAGTTAAAAGCTTGGGAGCAGAAGTCATTGAAGCTAAGTGTGACTCTTTACTAGTGGTGAACCAAGTAAACAAAACCTTCGAAGTTCGAAAGGATAGAATACAAAGGTATTTGGACAAACTGCAGGTAACTTTGCACCATTTCAAGGAATGGACTTTACAATATGTACCTCGAGAACAAAACAGTGAGGCCGATGCACTTGTAAATTTTGGGTCATCAGTCGAGGAAGATAAGATCAGCTCGGGGACTGTCATTTAACTCTCGAGATCCGTGATCGAGGAAGGTCATACCGAGATAAACTCTACAATCTTAACCTGGGATTGGAGGAATAAATATATTGAATACTTGAAGAACGGAAAGTTCCTATCGGACCCTAAAGAGTCGAGGGCCTACAAACCAAAACTGCTCGATTCATATTGGCTGAAGATAGAACATTATACAGAAGGACATTCGATGGACCATTGTCAGTATGCTTAGGACCAGGAGACACCAATTATGTTCTACGAGAGGTCCATGAAGGCACTTGTGGTAACCACTCCGGCGCCGAATCACTGATTCAAAAAATCATTAGAGCAGGATACTACTGGGATAACATGGAAAAAGACACTAAGGAGGTTGTTCAAAAATATGATAAATGTCAAAGGTTTGCACCAATGATCCATCAGCCCGGAGAACAACTTCATTCAGTCCTATCCCCATGGCCATTCATGAAATGGGGAATGGATATCGTTGGCCCTATGACATCAGCCCTAGGTAAAGCTAAGTTCATTTTATTTATGACTGACTATTTCTCTAAATGGGTTGAAGCACATGCGTTCGAGAAAGTGAGAGATAAAGAGGTTATAGACTTCATCTGGGATCACATCGTATGTCGATTTGGGATACCCGCCGAAAAAGTGTGTGACAATGGAAAATAATTTATCAGCAGCAAAGTGACGAAATTCCTCGAAGACCATAAAATAAAAAGGATATTATTAATGCCATGTCACCCTAGTGGAAACGGACAGGCCGAATTGACGAACAAGACTATCATTCAAAACCTAAAGAAAAGGTTGAACGACGCTAAGGGAAAATGGAGCGAAATTCTACCCGAAGTCCTTTGGGCATATCGAACAACATCAAAGTCCAGCACGGGGGCGACCCCGTTTTCCTTAGTATATGGCTCCGAAGCCTTGATTCCAGTCGAAGTCGGGGAACCCAGTGCCAGGTTTCGACATACAACAGAAGAGTCAAATCACGAGGCTATGAATACTAGCCTCTAATTATTAGATGAAAAATGAGAAGCCGCACTCGTTCGAATGGCTGCACAAAAGCAACGAATCGAAAGATACTACAATAGAAGAACCAACCTTCGCCACTTCAAAATAGAGGACTTAGTTCTGAGAAAATTCACCCTCAACACTCGAGATCCAAACGAGGGGAAACTCGGCCCAAATTGGGAGGGACCCTACCAAGTCCTTGACATCGTTGGAAAGGGATCTTATAAGCTCGGCATGATGGATGACGAACAACTAACAAATAATTAGAACATATCGCTTCTCAAACGGCATTATTGTTAAGGTATGACTTTATCTCCTTTTTTCATGTATATATTCGACACTAACTCACTGGAGGTATTCGATCGAAGACATCGAGACCTCAGGTTTTAAAGCACGCGTTGCACTCTTTTTCCTTTAGATCGGTTTTTTTCCCAAGTGGGTTTTTCCGACGAGGTTTTTAACGAGGCAACAATTATGTGCTACCTGAGGAAAATTCAACATTATCCAAGGCTTCTTTACAATCAACCTCGAATACTAGGGGGCATCACCCTCGGATGTTACACTTTCGAGGAAAATACTTCATGTCAAAGGGTCTCGATAGAGAAACTTTGTAATGGGACAAACGGTCGAATAAACCATGTCCGTATAGATTAGTCGAGCCCCGATGGCAAAACATGTACGCATGTATAAATTATACAAAGAAGCATTCTTTCTATATCAAATATCTTGTGTCTCAAAGAAAATTTTCTACTATACAAGCTCCATACTTATGATTTTGTGAGAAATGGATCAAGGGCCAAGTGCAAATATACCTCATACACTCAGGGAGTGCCGTCGACGATCGACATATTCGAGTAATCTAAACTCAAATTCATAAGGCCTCAAAGAGGCACCCCTCGATCTATAGGCCAAGGACATCACTCTCGGGGACTAACACTTCAAAACGTCCCAGAGTCATCAAAAGTCCTAATCGGACGTTCGTCGCACAGATTTGGAGTTTAAAGATGATGATTGGGTATTCTTGAAGGTTTCCCCCATGAAGGGTATAATGCAATTTGGAGGGAAAGGTAAATTGAGTTCGAGGTATGTCGGACCATACAGAATCATTCGAAGGATTGATCAGGTGGCGTACAAGCTTGAGCTACCACCTGAGATGTCATTAGTACACACACTATTTCATGTGTCTATGTTGAATAAAGTAGTCAGAGATCTGTCGCTTATCATACCGGTTGAGACGATTGAGGCTAATGATGAGCTGTCATATGAAGAAATTCCACTTGCCATTCTTGATAGGCAAGTCTGAAAGTTGAGGAATAAAGAAATTACCTCCGTAAAGGTGTTATGGAGAAACCAGCAGGTTGAAGAGGCTACTTGTGAGGCCGAGGAAGAGATGAAGATGAAGTATCCTTACTTGTTTGAATAGCTATGTAATCGTTTTATGAACTGTTGCCCATGACTTTTTGTATCCCTTGTTCAGTTGATGTAAATGTGCTCCTTTCTAGTTATATATTGCTTATGAGGCCACGATTGATGTTGTTTTGTGTTATGTTACGTCATTGGATTATGTATATGCGGTTAGAATGTGTTTTTGGGGTTCTCTAGCAAGTGGATAGGCCCGGTTACTGGGGAAACTCTGGCGAAATCTTTTACAATTTAGGGAGTTATCAAATTTGGGGCTGCCAGTGTGTGGTATGGAAATTGAGTCCCATAAGGTGCTAATAGTGAACGTTAACCCTCATTCGAGGACGAATGATCTTAAGTGGGGAGGGATAAGGCCCCGTAAAATATTTTCTAAAAACTGGGGTTTCGTGGTGCCGGGGTAGGCGTAGGTGTTAATGATAGTAGAGTTTCTTCGCGGCGAGCTTGCGGTGGTATGGAATATTTGGGCTGAACAGTGCGTTGGGGAATTGAAGGAGTATGTTGGGCAGAATTTGGCATTTTTGCTGTCCATTATGTGGCCGTACAATCACTCTGCGCGCCGCAGAGTGAGATAGTCATTTGGGCCATTATTTATGTCATTTTCTCGGCCCATTATGCGACCGTAAAACCAATTCACGGGCCGCACTTTGATCGCATATCAAGCTTTGAAATTTTGCGGAGAGAGGTTCTGCGGCGTATTATGTGACCGCGGAACAGGTCTGCGGGCCGCATAATGACCACAGAGTGGGGCAAACCAGCCTAGTTCTGGAGGGCCTTTTTTGTGGCCCATTTCGCCGATCGCAGAAGCATTATATGCGACCGCAGATCCTGTTCCGGGGCTTCATTTTTTTATTTTTATAACCTGGTCCTACTTCGATAAAATAGATGCAATGGACCCTTTTTGAGCAACAACCTGATATTTTTTAGAGTAAGCGAGTGCCTAGAGTGGAAGAGTTATCTTCAACAAATTTTTCCTTCAATTCTTGCTCAAATCTTTGGAGATTAACAAGGAGAACTCACTAGGTCGTCATCCTAGAGATAAGATTCTACACGCTAGCAATTAATTTCGAAATTTAACTAAAAATGGGTAATTAGCAAGACAATTCTTGGATATGGGAGTTGTTTATTTTGCATGCATGTGTTTTCAAAGGGTGTAGGTAGATTGTGAGCTATAAATGGTAAAGAATGGGTTGTGGGATGATGGAGTCCTTCATAAAAGGGCCTTGAAACCTTAATGCACACTTAGTGTTTGATAAAATGGTCAATTAAGCTAGAACCATGATCATCTTCCTAATTTTAATTCAACTTGTTATATTTCCAAAATAGATTGAAGTTGCTAAGAATTACGGAACATTTTAGAGTTTAAGAAATCTCAATTGAGGTATGTTGGCTAAAACCCTTTCTTAGAATTGAATCCCACGGTGTTCATGTAAGTTATGTAAGACTCGAGTTGTTCATTATGAAATTGGCCATTCCGAATAAACTTGTGTTGAAAGTTATATGTTCAATGTGTTCCAAATTCTTTTATCATGCTATGTTATCATTTGAGAATGTATTCAATCTATGGGATATGCGTTAAGAATGTTACGACTTCAAGTCAAGTTTGAATTCATGCTATACCAGTTTTTGCACCTACTGAGGGTGCAACGATTCCTCCAACTGATATTCCGGTTCCACCTCCATCCCTAGCTTCCGGTTCTGGTATTTCTAACGGGGCTTTTAGGGGAGCCATACATATGTTGACACAGATAGTGGCTTCCCAGTCCCAGAGATCAAATGTTGCACCCACTTCTTCTAGACAACAAAGGGATTCTATTAGTTCCAGGGTGAACACGTTTCTTCAGTTAGTTCCTCTAGCGTTCATGAGTGCTAATCCCGAGGAGGACCCCCAGGACTTCATTGATGAGATGCACAAGATTCTTCGAGTTATGTGCGCTACTGAGACGGAGGGAGTGGATTTGGCCGCCTACTGCCTGAAAGAGGTGGCCTATTCTTGGTTTGAGTTGTGGGAGGACTCCCGTGAGGAGGGGAGCCCTCCAGCGAGGTGGAGTGAGTTTGTTGACGTCTTCATGGATCCTTTCTTGGCTTCCGAGACTAGGTCAACTGGATCTGAACATGTTAGTCTTGGAAGAACTCGTTCTCAAAGTGCTAATAATCGAGAAATGGAAGGTTCTCAAATTGTCCATGCCTATTAAATCTTGTATTGGTCAAAAGAAAGGTGTCATGACCCAATTTCTCCTATAGTACGTGATGGCGCCCAATGTCGTCGCTACACAAGCCAACGGTGAACTAGCCATGTAATTGTTCTTTTTAATAAATTTCCAAGTAGTTGAATTTCATTTATTAAGAAAATAAGGAGTAGAAAATTTAATAAAGTAAAGCGAAAGCTAGTAAGTGAGCAAATGCAGTGAAATAAATGCTCCAAAATCATAAAGTCTAATAGCATGTGTTCCAAGACCTGGTGTCACAAATGTATGAGCAACTAGTAGAATATACAAAACTATAACTATTGTTTGAAATAGAGTAGACAGAAAATAAATACAAAAGAGAGACTCCAGGTGCTGTAGAACGGACTCAAAAGCTGCTCACTACTAGGCCTCGGGGTAACGAGGGTGCGCGCCGGAATGACTTCCAGATGCACCCGCCTCAAATCCTATACGATTAGTGCAGAAGTGTAGCGTGAGTACATAAGCAACTTTTACCCAGTAGAATCCAGTCTAACCTCGAAGAAGTAGTGATGAGGGGTCGACATCGACACTTACTATGAACTAACAATAAAATACAAGAATGCTAAACAGGCATAGAATATGTGAATAACAATATTAACACAATAGAAATAGTGATTAAATGATTTTTTAACTAATAGTAAATTCCAAAAGTCTTCCACTAACACATAATAATTTCAAATAAATTCTGAACAAATAAATAAATTTAACCTCTAAATTCAAGAAAATAATTTCAAGGGATTCGGTCTTCAAGCATTAACACGCACGATTTATGCCGAGGTTGTACAACCCAATCTAGTATAATGTGTACACTGCCGAGGGTTGAGCGACACGAACCATAGATGCATCTATTATACTGCCAAGGCATTTGGCCCGCCCCACAAGAAGAGAGAATATTTTATGAATATCTGATACTATCCATCCTAGGTCCAATGACCTCATCTCATCACACAAAAACTCTAGTGACATCCCACATCAATACAACCTAAAGCCATAACCTGTGCACCAACCCAAATGTACTCAATCATGGAAAATGACTCAAACGAGAGAACCATCCCGCAATTTCAACAAGTACCACCACAACCGCAATGCTACGAACCCATCGTACATAGTAGGACCAAGAGACACGAATCTAACACAAAGGATCATATCCCAACATAACTTCGCTACAGTGCGCGACCCTATCCAAACACTGGCCTATATGAAATACCTCAAGCCATAATGCTCAAAATCAGCAACCATACGCAATTCGACATCAAGTACCTAAAGTACATGACCGTAACCACAGAGAAGAAAACAACACATTATATCACAACCGGAAAAAGTCCATTACCAAGGCATTATCAACCATTCAACATCTCAATCACCATTTCTCTCAAATTTCGCTACAAGGCCCAAACAGAACAGCACCATGTCTGCACATAACCCATATATCATACCCCCGCGTAGCATATAAGAGGAATGCGTAGAGCATATCGTAACATGAACAAGCTCAACTCTAACCAAATGACTCACCCCTCAACACTAACCGTGCTGAGTCAACAAATTCGACGCAATGTAGAATACACATACTCATTGGGCCTAACAATGGGCCCCAAATCAATTCTGGTCATCCACAAAAAGAAAAGTAACCCTTCGAAAGTCCACAATGACCTAACCATGACATATACTATCATCTAGCTAGCTTTGGCCACATTTTTATAGCCCACAACCACGAAATAATCTGCTTTTTGAGAACTCCCAGTCTCCAAATCCATAGAACACACGAATCACCATATTTGATCCCAACTTCACCGCCCGAATGTCTAACACATCTCTCATACACGATCATCCCATAAGGAACACTTCTATAATTCTTACGTACCATATAGCAAAATCTGAACATCAGTAGTCGATCAATCAGGCGAGTAAATACCAATGAAGCACCGGTAAGTCAAAACACAGTGCACCTTCTAAAATATGCGCCCTTCTTTGGCAATACCAAGTAGTAATAACATTCATCTAGTCATCTGAAATTGTCCATGATGTCTAAGAATTCATGACCTTCCCTTCAAAACCGAATCGTGACCCTGTACATGCAAATCTCAATAGCACACAACACACCGCATCTATCATGCCATCACATGAAAAGCACGAGAATCTCATAATCAACTCTGATTCACCAGCAGATTACATACATGATTAGCTAGAAATCTTCCATTTTATCCCATCCAGGAGGAAATCATAACACACAACATGCTCCTCATACCGCTAGAAAATATCCATCTCAAACCGTGGTGGAAACCATCGAGAACTCTTTGAAACCTATTTACACATAACCAAGCCATCCGAAATGAATCTCTCTAACTCAATCAAGCCACACAAGTCACCAAACCCAATAGTATTTCCCTAAAACACATGTAGAGACTCACTACATCATAAGTACCTAAAGAACCAATCATATCCATTACCGTGCTGATCCAACCTACTACCAAGCTGTCCTATTTCTCCGAGTTCCTTCCAAATTACCCTCATGTTGACACTTCTCCTTGCCAAAACACCACGATCCTTAGTCAAAGCTCACCACAAGAGATCCTAGCATAAAGCCACACCGCCCTAAGGCCCATAAGTCGTTGTATTCCCTCTTAAGCACCCTAAAAGTGCCACAACTGAGACACCCACTCTGAAGAGACCCTCTGCAAATTTAATGTTGTTGCTTTTTACCCTTATGATACTTAAATGTAGAATCCATCATGATATATAAATACCACAAGTCTCGACACCGTCCAATGTAAATCTCAGATTCTAGTCATATACAAATCCTTAAAATTCCCAATTTCTACATATAACTCCTGAATCCATTAGAACCTTCTCGAGAGTCATCCACTTTACACAACTCTCAATTGAACCGACCAAATGGGCCAAACGACCTATGCCTCGTTAGGACGACAACCCCTAAAGAAGTAACCCCGCCCTAACGCATCCGAGTAAATTCCTACTCCATGCGCACTACATCTTCTACAATAACAACTCAATCATTCCATGATTCCCATATACCCATAAAGTGTAACATAACCCGTATCGGGAATTCCTTTACTCGAGTTATCCTCGATCATAACCTCTACAAGTCATATCTGATTCACAAGTATACTTCAAACCGAAACTAGTACAACATATAACCATGCATTCAAATGGTCGATAGCAGACTCCCCCACTTAGCTCAAAGCCATAGAATAAAACACTTGATAACTCATAATACCCATACTTTATTACTTCCATAATACCACAGTGAGATTCTACCAAATCCTTCATAAGCTCTTATAACACAAACCATATAGTACCTCACATCATCAGCTAAGCTCTCATTCATTCTCATGACGGTCATGTCAACTTTTCCAACTAATCCAAACTCAAATCGCAATATCTATAACCCACTGGTAGAAAAAAAGCCTCTACACAACATCATAAGGATCACACATCAGTAAATTACCCCGTATGTGCTAACCTGCCTGCTTAGCCTCAAATTGACATCTCTCTATAACCTTTCCCAACCACAACTACTACGCAATCACTTAATCTTCCTGAGTCTGAACTCATCAATACGACATGAGAATCTAATTCGTTCCATAATTAAACAACATGAAAGATCCGTCAATGCACTCATAACTCAAGACTATACGACGCATCAAGACATAGATCAAGCACCTAATAGTCCTTTTACATCTCAAGCAAACTCTCCTTGTCACATTCATACCATCTGAACACTTCCCACAGTCACTTATTACTCATCATATAGCTATCAACCCACTCATCGAGCCACAAATTCCACACATAGGAAAACTACCGGACATAATAGTACAAAAGCACATACTCACACAACTGAAACTACCAAGCCTAAGCAGCAGTCTAAACTGGCCTCAAGTCTTCCAGCCTGGCCTATCACCAAAACACAGAAAATACATCTCGTACCTAATCCATGGAATCGCAAGTCGTCGATGCACAACTGATACCGAGTGCTCAGCATAACATATGAGTGAGTGGAAGGAATTCAAGAGATACGTTTCAAGCTGAATCAATGTCACATGATAAGGAAAGAAAGATGTGAAGTGTATCCTAAATGCTATGTAGCCTCTCGAAGATAGGTATGGACATCATCATACCGATCCGCAAGACTCTACTAGACACTTGCTCATGAGTGGTAGAACCTATAAACCTATAGCTCTAATACAAACTTCTTTTGACCCAAAATCCAACTAGTTGTGATAGCACCTAAGCCAACCCACTAGGTAAGCCAATTAACAACTATCTAATTTAATGAGATTTATTGAGACAAATGAATGATAAAATAACTAAACCTTTATACATTTCCCAAGGACTGGTAGTATAAATCATGAGCTTCTAAGATTTAGAATTTACAAAGCTAGTATGAAATAAAATATATCATATGTTTAAAATATACATGAACATATTAAAATTCTAAAGCTACCAAGATCAAGAGGAAGCTATGACCGGAACGCAGGTACATCTTCAAATCCAGCTCCCACCATACACGGCAACATCAACATCCAACATCTACACGCAAGGTACAGAAGTATAATATGAGTGCAACTGACCCCATGTACTTAATAAGTAGCAAACCTAACCTTAGGTTGAAAGTAGTGACGAGCTTGGACAAGGGTCAAAGTCCAACACCAACAGCAACGAATAACCCATAACAATATAACTAAAGTGGTACAATTAATAACTCAAAGATATAATGCTCATCTCGTTCACAGTTCCGGAAAATATGCATGCTTTTCATGTATATCAGAAAAACCCAAATCTTTTACTGAAATCACCAAAATATTAGGAAGTTTGAAAAACTGTGATTTTTCCCTAAACTTTTAACAGGTAAATGTTTCATTATCAGATAGCATGAGGAAAGTACATCTCTATGCCTATATGTCAACGTGCATGAGAAGTCATGAATGACGTAATACCGTACAACATGAGGAAAATGCATCTCTATGCCTGCATGTCAGGTGTGCATGTCAAATGCAATACAACACGATGATAAAACTATGTGCATACTCTCGGAGTATCAATTCTCTCACTCCTCCCAGCCACTCAGTCCTCACAGTCACTCATACCTCACAGTCACTCAGTCCTCATAGTTACTCGGCACTCGCGCTCGGTACTGTACAGGGCAGATCCAGCCCAAAGAATCTATAGCAAATGTGCTCACTGTGGGTGTGCAGACTCTAGGGGAAGATCCAACCCAAGCGCTATAATAAGACAATCATGGCATGAATCAATAATACCTATTGCGGCGTGCAGTCGAATCCTATCATTAATTAATAATACCTGCTACGGCGTGCAGCCCGATCCAATCAATATCACTCACAAAAAGGCCCTCGGCCTCACTCAGTCATCAACTCTAGTCTCTCAGGCTCATAATGTCATGAAAATCAGCTCAAAAATGATGATATGATGTATCAATAAATGGCAACAGAGACTGAGATATGATATGCAAATGAATGAGTATGATTATGTAACTACAATTTAAGCGAATAACTCAACAGCAGATATGACTTCAATGGGTCCCAACAGAATAAGCATATAGCTTAAATATGGTTTTAACATAGATCACAACTCAATCACTCTAGCACGTAGATACCTCATGGATAGATCAGGTAACCTAGCATAAAAACAACCGAGTCAAAATTCACACGGTGCACGACGACACGTCCGTCACCTAGCATATGCGTCACCAGAACACCAACACATAACACGTATATTCAGGGGTTCATACTCTCAACACTAAGTTTATAAATGTTACTTACCTTGAACAAGCCAAATCCAATACCAAGCAAGCTGAACGATTCTAAAACAAAATGTCATCCCACGTGTACCAACCTCCCACATCAAACAATGCCTAAGGAAACAATTCCAAATGATATAGGTCGAATGTTTAATCAAAAGCCCAAACTCAACCAAAAAGTCAAACCTGAGCTCGTGCCTTAGAACCCAATGAAACTCAAAATCAGATAACTCATTCAATTACGAGTCCAACCATACTAGTTTCACTCGAATCCAACTCCAAATCGACGTTCAAAATTCAAATATCCACTCTATGAAACTTTAGACAAATACCCCCAATTTCCCTCTTGAAATCCTCAATCAAATGCCAATAAAGAAGATAGATTTATGAAATAAAATCAAAATCGAGTAGAAAACACTTTGTCCAATCCATGTAGTGATAATCGCCTAACAAATCTCTTCAATCCAAGCTCCATATCTCCAAATATGATAAAATGGCTGAAACCTATGAAATGGGATTTAATACAGTCTGCCCAGCCATTACACTTCGCGAACGCGGACAACTACATGCGTTCGCATAGAATAAATGCTCACCAGCTGAAATTTCTCTTTTGCGAATGCAGCACCACGGACGCGAACATGATGTTCAAATCTCCAAGAGCTGTATGATCGCATTCCACACTTCGCGATCGCAAAGAACAAATGCCTTAGATCCTCAGGCCCTCCTTCCTTCTATGCAAACGCATCACTAGACTCGCGAACGCAATGACAAAATTATCCCCAGCCATCAAATAACTCTACGCGATCATGATCAATTCTCCACAATCGGGAACAAGAAAACCAGATGCTCAGTAGAACCAGCAATGACAAAATGAAGGTAACAAGTCCCATAACATAACACGAACCTACTCGAGGCTTCAAATCATGCATAACAACATCAAAACTATGAATCGCACCTCAGATCGAACTTAATAAACTTTGAATCTTTCAACTTCCAAAAGGCGTGCCGAAACATATCAAATCAACTTGGAATGTACTCAAATTTTGCACACAAGTCCCAAATGACATAACAAAACTATTTTAATTACCAAAACCACAATCCGAACCCGATTTCATTAAAGTTAACTCCCGGTCAAACTTATGAACATTCCAAACCTTCAAATTTTCAACATTCGCCAATTAGTGTCGAAACCTTCTAGAAATATCAAAATGTAAATCCGGGCATACACCCGAGTCCAAAATCACCATTTGGACCTAATGGAACCATGGAAACTCCGAACCGAGGTCAAATACCAAAAAGTCAAACTTAGTCAACTCTTCCAACTTTAAAGCTTCAATAATGAAATTCATTTTTCCAAATCAATTTCGAATAATCTGAAAACAAAAACTGACAATTCACACAAGTCATAATACATCATACGATGATGCTCATGTTCAAATAGCTGAACGGAATGCAAATTCTCAAAATGACGAGCTAGGTCATTACAAATATCTCATATCCGTGCGGACAACTCACGTGCCGATAATACAACTCTCAAACAGAAGGAAGATATACAAAAATACATGTAAATGATCATCAATTATCAAGGTTCATATTCCCGGACTAACATAAGTGACAGATTACGGTTTATGCTTGTGCAAGTGTACTATCATAGCTCGAGTCAATCAAGTAAGATCAGAGACAACGAATGGCACATAGGAAATAACAAAAACAAAATTGTGATATGCATGACTCACACAAGGTAGACACACCACTACACAAATATCATCAATATCAATGCCCCCCTTGTCACGTCACGTGCGCAACAATAAAGTAAATACCCGCCTTGTCTCGCCACAGGCGCATATAATCATCCCACCTTGTCTTGCCACATGTGAAAACCCACATATATAGTTCTCCTTAGCATGCCACATGTGCAAATATCAATAATAGAAATAGCACGGACAACTCACGTACGATCACCCCGACAATCCTTTCAACAATATCACGTGCGCTAGAAACATAACAACGCAATATAAAAACTCGCACCACATGTGACCATATGCCACAACATTTCCTCAAAATAATTCCAATACCACAACCACACATAGTCTCGTCTCAACAACACTGAGTACAACCACAACAACAATAACATGGGAGTGCGGGAAGTAAATCAACACAAGAATTACAAACACAAAAAAATGGAAGAATGAGCTCACAATGAAAGACATGACAAGTAATTATGATTTCAAATAAGAATAACTCAACAATGAGAGAGATGATGTGTAACAATGATATCAAATAAGAATAACTCAACGATAGGAGAGATAACATGTAACAATAATTTCAAATAAGAATAACTCAATAATAAGAGAGATAACATGTAACAGCAATTTCAAGTAAGGATAAATCACAATGGAAGTGATAAGATATAACAATGACTTCCAATAAGGATAAGTTAACAATGAAAGAGATAGTATGTAATAGTGACTGCAAATAAGCATAACCAATTACGGAAGAGATAACATGTGACAATAACTCCAATTAATGGTAATCAACCACGGAGAAGACAATATGTAACAATAAAGAGGAAACAATTATAATTAAAGTATGTGAGAGCATATTCAACAACAAAAGATAGGACATGAACCAATCAACTTCAAATAGCGCGTGTAAGGGTAAATTTAGCAATGGAGGATATAACATGATAAGGCAACTTCACTTTAATGTACATAAGAACCTGAGAGTTTAAAACAGTAAAATTTCCAGCAAAGGGATCAAGGTGGATCTGAAGAAGATTGAGGCGGTTCAGAGTTGGCCCAGACCGTCTTCAGCTACTGAGATTCAGAGTTTTCTTGGCTTGGCCGGTTATTATCATCGCTTCGGGAGGGTTTCTCGTCCATTGCAGCACCTCTGACCAGGTTGACATAGAAGGGTGCCCTATTCAGGTGGTCTGGTGAGTGTGACGAGAGTTTTCAGAAGCTCAAGACTGCCTTGACCACAACTCCAGTTCTAGTTTTTCCTTCAGCATCGATTTCTTATATAGTGTATTGTGATCCTTCTCGGATTGGTATTGGGTGTGTCTTGATATAGGAGGGTAGAGTGATTGTTTATGCTTCACGCCAGTTGAAGCCTTATGAGAAGAACTACCTCGTTCATGATTTAGCATTGGCAGCCATCATCCATGCATTGAGATCTATATCCGCAAGATTGTTTACCTTCACGGTGTGCTGTGTCCATTATTTCTAATCAAAGCACATACTTCACATCGTAGTTTCGAAGAGCAGTACAGTGAGAGTTAGGAACACGGGTTGAGATATTGGAGGATATGATACGCATTGTATCATGAATTTCAGGGGTTCTTGGGATCAGTTTCTATCACTTGCAGAGTTTGCCTACAACAATAGCTACCAATTGAGTATTCAGATGGCTCCGTGTGAGGCTTGTATGGGAGGCAGTGTTGGTCTCCGGTTGATTGGTTTGAGCCGGGTGACTTATGAGTAAATAACCCCAAAATCAAGTTATGATGGTTTTGATATTTATGTATGATGACTTTGGACTTAGGAGTATGTCCAGATTTTGATTTGGAGTCCGTAGGTCATTTTGGCTTGAATTGGCGAAAGTTGGAAAGTTGAAGGTTTGAAAAGTTGAGAAGTTTGACCAAGAGTTGACTTTGTTGTTACCGGGCTTGGACTTTAGTTACGGAAGTTGGAATAGGTCTGTTGCATCATTTATGACGTGTGCACAAACTTTGAGGTAAATCGGAGTTAATTTGGTGGAAGATCAATAGTTCATTAGGCTTGAATTGGGGTGTGATTTGTGTTTTGGATATTATTTGATGTGATTTGAGGTCTCGACTAAGTTTGTAACATGTTTTAGGACTTGTTGGTATGTTTTGATGGGGTCCCAAGGACCTCGGGTGTAATTCAGATTGAAATCAGATTGGTAACTGGACTTATGGAAGTCCTGTTAGCTTTAGTTCTGGTGTGACCGCACTTGCGAGGTTTCTGCCACAGAAGCAGCCACGTGCGCGCATATGCGAGAAATGGGAAGGAAGCCTGGGAGCACAAGTGCAGAGGTAAATCCAAAAAAGCAGACGCACTCATGCGCAAGGCATTCCACAGAAGCGGATTTTGACTGAAGGACTGGGGATTGCAGAAGCGTAAGGTCTCAGCAGGTGCAGTGGCGTAAAAGCGATGGAGTGACCGCAGATGCAGTCCCGCAAGTGCGAAGATGGGATCGCAGGTGCACTAGGTCGGGCTTTAGTGGACTTTGCATAAGCAGAGATTTATTTGCAAAAGCAGAATCGCAGGTGCGGTTCCTGACTCCGTATATGTGAAATGCCTGGAAGAATAGATAAAAGTGAGGGTTAGAGTATTCATTTTTGGACTTTGGGAGCTCGGATTGAGGCGATATTTGGAGGGGTGTTTCACCTAGATTGAAGAGGTAAATGATTTTGGATCACTTATTTCCATGTATTTTGAATACCCATTGATTAGTTCACCAATTTATCATGAATCTAAGTTGGAATTTGGGTATTTTTGACTCATGTATTGGAGAGTAAGATGAGGGTTTGAGGGTCGATTTATGGTCAGAATTAGATGATTTTGGTATGGTTAGACTCGTTATTTAATGGGTGTTCGGATTTTGTAAAGTTTGTCTGGTTCTTAGACATGATCTCGGGGTTGACCTTTTGACTTTGGTTAAAGAACTTAGATTTATCGTATGGAATCGATTCCAATAGCTTGTATTAATTGTATTACATTATTTGAGGAATGATTCAAGTTGTTCGGAGGATGATTCGTGATGCAAGGGCTTTTTGGAGTTGTGATTTGTAGTTTGAGATAAGTAACACTTCTAAACTTTGTACTGAGGGTTTGAATCCCTAGATTTTGTGTTATATAGTTGGTGTTGAGGTGACACACATGCTAGGTGACGGGCGTGTGGGCGTGCACCGTGATAATTGTGACTCGACTGATTTTGTGGTACTATGTAGTTATCAAATCTTATTGATATTCATGTAATCCCTGTGTGTTAGAGTAATTGAGTTGCGATCCATGTTAGAAATCATGCTTAGGCTATATGCTTATTCTGTTGGGACCCACTGAGTCCATTTCTATTATTGAGTTATTTGCTTAAGTTGTATTTATGTACTCAGTCATATACATTCATTTGCATATCATGTCTCAGTCTCTTTTATCATTTACTGTTGCATCATCTTATCATTGTTTGGGCCGAGTGGTATGAGATTTATGAGTCTGTGAGACTGGAGAGATTGATGACTGAGTTGGGGCCTGAGGGCCGGATGGTGAGTGATATTTATGGGATCAGGCTTCACGCTGCAACAAGTTTTATTGATTCATTATGGGATCTTGTTGCACGCCTAAATAGGTTTTATTGATTCATTATGGTATCGGGTTGCACGTCGCAGCAGGTTTTATTGATTCATTACGGGATCGGGCTGCATGCCACAACAAGTCATGTTGGCTTATATTAATGTTTGGGCGGGATCCGCCCCTCCGTAGTCTTACATATCAGCAGTGAGCGCAGGCACCGTACAATTCTGAGTGAATGAGTGTGATGAGTGAGAGTTGAGACAGTTAAATTGAGTACTCTGAGGGTGTGAGTACATGACTTTATTACTGTGTTGCATTACCTGTAACATGCTTATTTGTCATGTAGTCATAGAGACATAACATTCATCCCGCTGGCTATACTTGGAATATTTTATCAATATTGAGCCTAAATTATTGAACTTGAGAGCATGTCCACATTTCTATACTGTGTACGAATCGATTATGGAATTTCTCTGAGTTATTACTATCATTTCCCTGTTATATATGTACTGCTATTATCTGGATTTGGATTGCACCTTTCTAAGCTTGTCACTACTTTCGACCCAAGGTCATTCCTATTACTTATTGAGTACATTGTATCGATTGTACTCATACTACACTTCATGTACATATCCAGGTACATCTAGACCCGGTGGTGGCTAGACTTGGAGTAGTGCCTGCTTGGAGACTATTGAGGTAGCTGCTACGGCGTCCGCAAACATCGACTCTCCTTCTTTTCAGTTTATTCAGCATTGTTCTATATTTCCAGACAGTTGTATTACTTTTTTGAACTGCGTTGACATTTAGTAGCTCATGTACTCGGTGATACCCAAATTTTGGGAGATTTTGTAGTTGAGTTGAAGTTATTCTTATCATTTATTTATGAGATTTTTCACTATTAAGCTTATTACATCATGTTTTTAATTTAAATGCATAGTTAATTTGTGATTATTGGCTTTTCTAGTACTAAGATAGGCGATATCACGACATGTTGAGCTTTGGGTCATGACAGGTTAGATCCGCAATGCAATTCTGCGGTAGTAGAATGGATTTACGGCCAGTCGAATGGCCACAAAATGGTTTTCAAATTTGAGTTGCTTCTGACTCGTTCTGTGGTAATTCTGCAGTCAGCGGAACCGATCTCCGATAGCATAATGGACCATAGAATTGCCATTTTCTGCAAATTTTTCTACCAACTACATGATGCATTGCACAATCCAAAAATCCATACTGTGGCACATTAGCTTACCTTGGCACCATAAAAACTCAAAACCTTGGTGAACTTTTACGGGGCTCTACAGAACTGGTAGTATAAGTCATAAGCCACTAAGAATAAAAAGTACAACATTAGTGTCAAGAAAATACATTATCTGTTTGGAATTTACATAATAGAAATACAAGTCCTAAGCTACCACAAACAACATAGTAGCTTCCAATTGTAATGCTGGTACATCTTTCTTTGGCTTCCACAGCAACACAACTCCAAAATTTGCACGCAAGGTACAGTAGTGTAGTATGAGTACAACCAATCCCAAGTACTCAGTAAGTATCAGGACTAACCTTAACAAAATAGAGGTTTATTCAAAAGATACTCACTTTATATAACATGTGCAGCTTATAAGCATATCCAATAGTAGAGAAATAGACAAGAATCAGACAAAGAACAATGGATATCAATAATAAAGTGCTCAATATAGAAGAAAGTAAAAAGAATGCCTTTGCAAATAACCATGTCAAAATCATACACTAATGCACCAAAGCTGCATACAAAGGAGATATGCACCAAGCAGCCTCTACTCGATAGTTCTACATAAAGGTAGAGTGTATGTATGATAAAATCCCAACTTTACATTAATTCTCAAATAACATTTATATGAATGCTCCTGCATGAGTATAAAATGTCTATACATGATGAAGACTCAACATATATTTCAATTAGCACTCTCCAAGTGTCCATCAATCCACTCACAGGCCTCATGCATATGTAAAATAGATGAATGTGCATATGTCAATGATATGCATAAATATTTTCTACATGAGTCTAGGATGTCAATGCATGCTCAAGACTCAACAATAACCAATATCCAACATATACCATGTGCTCCTATATTATCCAGCGCGTCCCACGTGCTACAACACAATACGTGTATCACCTGCGCTCACAGGGCCCAATGTAGCATGGGTAGTCACCTGACTCCGGTGGGAGGGATCCATATTCAAGCGTCGCATGGAAAAAACCTCGTGTGATAACATGGTATTATTTACTTAAGGGATTGATATTCTTCCTCATGCTAGATGACAATATAGTATTATTGACTTGACATGTATATCTGACATGTAGGCATAGAGATGTATTTTTCTCATGCGAACTGGAAAATAAAATGTCTGATCTGTTGCTGAAAGTTTGGGAAAATTTACAATCTTTGATAAACTCATATTTTAGTGATTTCGGTGAAAGAGTTGGGCTTTAACTGTTATACATGTAAAGCATGTCTAATTCCCGTACTTGTGATCGATCTGAATATGATATCTTTTGAGTTATATATTGTTACTAGCATTATTATATCATGTGTTACTATTGGTTACTGGTGTTAGACATTGACCTTATTCCGAGCTCATCACTTCTTTCAACTTGGGGTTAGATTTGTTACTTATTGAGTGCATGGGGTTGGTTGTACTTGATAACTAGGGGTTTTAGCCTATTATTTGCTCTTTTTTGCTTAGGTTTTGGGTCAAAAATGCGTAAAGGTATTCCCGAAAACTAACTTAATGTGCTTGCTTGCAGGGTTTGGTCAAACTGAGGCAAAGAAGCCATAATCAACTCATGAAGGAGTCAAACCTGCACGAATCCAAGGCTGAGACTGGAGCGCTGAGACGGCTAGCTAATGATCGACTAACTCCGAAACACCTAGATATGCACAAAAATGTGCAGAAGTGTAGTATGAGTACACCACAGCAGTACCCAACAAGTATCAAGACTAACCTCAGTGGAGTAGTGACGAGGAACAGTCAAGACACCTACTGGACTAAATAACCTGAGCAAGTATAAGTGGAGAACTAACAGAGTATAACAAAACTACGCATAATGATAATAATGATGCAATACTTACAATAGGAAATAGAAACTACCATTAACAATGGAACACCACAAGAAATAAGACAAAAGAGTAAGATGAACATTGTTTAAACCCGATGAATATAATTAAAGGAAGGACAAATAGCAACTAGATGAAAATAACCACTTTCACATCACGTTTTATCCAATAATCTCCACGAGGTACCGAACCTCAAAATATTCATAATTCACGGGTCCCAATTTGTGAACCCTAAACACTTGGCACCTTGTGCCTTCATTACAACCAATAACTGCAAAGACAACGCACGTGCCAATAGAACCAGATGAGGGTGTGTAGAAATGATCAATATCATCAGGATCCATTTTTTTGAACCGTTAGGGGGGATTAACTATGTGTATGCTTGTGCTAGTGTTCTATCACAGTTCTGGCCAACTAATAAGAATAGAAACAATGAAAGATTCAAAGAAAACGATCACCACGAAATGAACACAGAATAAATCACATAGAGTAGGTACGCCACTACACAAATAATCAACAATAACATTGTCCCCAGGCCATCACAAGTCATCACAATCAATTCCCGACATAGCCCACCTTGTCTCGCTACGTGCGCGATAATAAAGTAAATGCTCGCCTTGTCTCGCCACACGTGCTTAATAATGTTCCCACCTTATCTTGCCACATGCGCAACCCACATCTATAGCCCGCCTTGTCACACCGCATGTGCAAATATCAATAGTAACAATAGCACAGCAGAAACCTCGTCCAACACAATAACACCCGCACGACAGAAACCTCGTGCATCAAAACGACAACCGCACGACAGAAACGTCATGCATCACTATAACAATCGCAAGGCAGAAACCTCGTGCATCACAACAACAAGTACAACAACAACAATGACAATAATACAAGAGTACATTAAATAAATCAACTCGGAAAATCCAGTACTCAACAGAAGAAACGAACTCACAAGGAAAGACACAACAGAAAATAACGATACCACCTAACAACAGCTCAACAAGGAAGAGATATTGTGTAGCAATGACCTCCACATAAGTGCGATTCAACAACAAGGGAGATATCATGAATCGATAATTCCAAATAAGGATAAGTCAACTATGATAAAGGATAACTAGCTTCATTTAGGATTTATTATTCATGAAAAAGGTACAACAATTACAATTAAGGATAAGCAACGGAAAGGATAATCATGGCCTCAATTAAGGGTAAATAATTACAGAAGAGATAATAATAATTTCAAATAAAGATAAGCAGTTAGGAAAATATAGCATGGCAATTGAATATGCAACAACTTCAGTTAAGGCACACAAGAATCAAATAGGCAATAAGAATGGAACATAAAGCAATTAATTCCAAATAAAACACGTAGAGGTGAAACTAGTAAATGGGAAAACTTAACATAATAAAACAACTTCATATATAATGAACATAAGAACCTACGAGCCCTAAAAGGTCAATTTTCCATAGATAAACCCATGTACGCACTCGTCACCTCAAGTACACGGACTTTACATGATACAATTAGCATAAAAGACGCAAATCCTAAGGGGTAGTTTTCCCCACAAGAGGTTAGGCAAGATACTTACCTCAAAGCAAACAGACAGATACTCTAAAATGAACTTCTCTGGTGAAATGACCTCCAGACGGCTCAAATCTAGCAAATAACTTCAAAGCATAAATAAAATTCATAAGAGACTATTCCGGATCATAAAGCCTCAATCTTTATCAAAATCTAAAAATCAACCCAAAAGTCGACCCCCGGGCCCGCACCTCAGAACCCGTAAAATCTTACAAAACCCGAACAGACATTACGATACGAGTTCAACCATACTAAAATTATCAAATTCTGATACCAATTCGTCCCTCAAATCACCATTTTATATTTTGAGAGTTTCCTTCAAAAATCTCCATCTTTTCTCAATTCAAAACACAAATTATAAGATGCAATTCAAGATAAAATCAAGGAATATAATAAATTCTAGGTGAAGAACACTTACCTAATCGGTTTTCTTGAAAAACCCACAAAGAATCACTCAAAACCAAGCTCTAGAACTACAAAAATGGTGAAAATAGCTAACCTTCGGAATAGCGTACTATATATGCTGCCCAGGTATGTGATCGCGAACAAACATGTGCGATCGCGAAGAAGGAAAATCCAATGGACCATGAACTGAGCTACGCGAACGCGCGAAGCAGCAAGTGAAAGAGAAAGAGCGAAAAGCACACTTACACGTTCGAGAACACAAGAATGCGAACGCGTAGAGGAAATGGCCATCAGAGCCCAGCTCCTAGTTTCTACTACGCGAACGCGAAGAGGCAGATACGCACGCGAAGAAGGGAAAGGCAGACTTCAGCGATCGCGAATGGAATCATGAGAACGCGAAGGACAAATAATTCATCCTCCAAAATTACACCATACGAACGCGGAGGAAGTGACGCGAATGCGATTAAGGAAACCAGACACAAGCAGTTCAGCAGTCCAAACAAAGAAGGAAATGGCCCGTAGCCCATCCGAAACAAACTCGAGGCCCCTGGGACCCCGGCTAAATACACCAACAAGTTCCATAACCTAACACAAACTCGCTCGATGTCTCAAATCATATCAAACAACATCGAAACTACAAATCGCACCACGAATCAAACTTAGGAACTTTTAAATCTTCCAACTTCTAAACCTCGCGCTGAAACCTATCAAATCAACCTGGAATGACGTCAAATTTTGGAGGCAAATCCCAAATGACATAACAGAGTTGTTCCTACTCTCGCAATAGCATTCCGACCCCGATATCACCAAAGTCAGCTCTTGGTCAAACCTCTCTACCTTCCAAACTTTAACTTTTCCAACTATCGTCGAAATGTTGCAAATTATCCTATGGACCTCCAAATCCAAATCTGGACGCACGCCTAAGTCCAAAATCGCGATACGAAGCTCTTGAAATCATCCAAAACCCATTCCGGAGTTGTTTACACAAAAGTCGAATTTCGGTCAACTCTACCACTTAAGCTTCAAAAATAAGAATCCTTCTTCCAAATTGATCCTGAATCATCTGAAATCCAAACTCGACCACACACGCAAGTCATAACCCATAATACGAAGTTGTTCAAAACCTTATACCATTGAACATGACCTTAATGCACAACACGACCGGCCAGGTCATTACATCCTCCCCTTTTTAAACAAACGTTCATCCTCGAACGTACCAAGAATCGCCTCAAAGTCGTCAAATCACTGAATGCACACATCCAACATACACCCGCGGGTGACCCCACATCACCCCAATCCACATAAGCCTGACGACGCCATCTCAACTGTAATTTATCACTTCACCCAATACCAATAAGCCAATTTCCACCATATGCTCGTCTCCAAAGACTCGATTCCCACATTCGCACCTGGCATCAGTCTCAACTAGCTGCAACCACATATGCCTACACGTATAAAGTACAACTACACAACGTGACACAATACACATAGGCCCATAATAACAGTTATGATCATAATAGCTACCCGTAATCAAATACAGCACCGACAATTAGCCTCATATCCATTAGAACCCTATTTTAAACCTCCACAACACTGACAATGATGCAAGAAACACGAAGACCTCATAACTATACACCCGGATCAACAAGTCACATTTAACTCCACCGGGCACACACCCCATAAGCTAAAATTCAAATAAGCATAGAACGAAAATGACTGAATACGTAAGGACAAACACATAAGAGAAATATCAAACAAGCCCGACAGGCCGAACTCTCTATCAGTACCATACTACGAATCAATTTACAAGGAAAAAGCATAGTATATGAACAAATCACAAGGATCTCATCCTAATATAACTTCTGCCTCGGCACGCAGCCCAGCTTAAACATATCAAATCACATGAAGTCACGAGGGTCTCACCCTCAACTTTGAATCACAAGTCGAATACACATAAAACCAATTGAAACCTTCCACTAACTCAATTCTTCCAATAAAATCACAATACTTACTGAACTCTCACCCTGATAGGGCATCTAAATCACAACTCGTAACCAAATTACTCTGGAATCATAACAAAACCTACCGTAATGGACAACAGGTATTCACTTCTAGTCTCTTAACTCTCAATAATGAATAAAAATACGATAGACACATGCTACCACTCATAGAATCTCCTAATAGATGTAAACACATAAGCAGAGTACTAAATCATGAATTCACCCATAGGTGAAACAACAAATAGGGGAACTCGCCCCGATAAGCAGAACCAAATCAAAATAGGGGTGGTGCTCCTCTATAAAAAATTGAAAGCATACTTGTATGACATCATCTGGCACAGCGGCTTCAGACCTACTGTATGAAACACATCAACGGGTTGGGCCTCCCCCTCTTGGACGCCTCGCCCCTACTCGCTTGAATACCCCAGTGTGACACACCCGTCCAGAGTCTAGGACAATCTCTCACCATGTGGCTGGTATCTCCACACTCAAAGAAACCCCTCTACTAATGTGGATATAGGAAATATGTGGTACGGGTACTCTGAGACCTATGAGTACCTGAAACATCGTGCGAAGCCTGAAGTGCAAACTGAACTGGCTGACCCACAAAACCCCTACCATGTCATACCCTGCCTCCAAAATAAGGACTAGTAGATCTCTCCAGTCTATGAGGCCTCCTAGCCTCCCTGTCCTGTCTGTATTGACCCTACATGTCCTCTCTCTCTCCTGGTTCCACATGCCCTCCAGTCGGAGAGCGATCCCTACCACCTGTTGAAACGAAACATCCGACTCTAACTCCTGAGCCGTGCTGAACCGAATATCATATATGAGCCCCTCAATGAATCTACGGATACGCTCTCTAACTGTAGCGACCAAAGCAAGTGCATATCTGGACAAATCACTGAATCTAATGTCATACTCTGATACTGACATAGTGCCATGGCGCAGCTGCTCAAACTCTGTGTCCCATACATCCCAAAGGGACTGAGGTACAAACTGTCTCAGGAACATCTCAGAAAACTTAACCCATGTAGGTGAAGCTGCCTCGACTGGGCTACCCAACTCATACGTCCGCTACCACTGACGAGCCACTCTCCTTAGCTGGAACGTAGTAAACGCAAGCCCGCTCATCTCCACAATACCCACAGTACGGAGAATGCGGTGACACTCCTCAAGAAAACCATGTGCAGCCTCTGAAGCCAAACCACTAAAAGTAGGAGGGTCAAACTTCTTGAACCTTGCAAGTCTAAGTTGTTCTTCCTCAGATGTTGCTGCCCTAACCACGGGCTGAACTGGAACCACAGGTTGTGTCACCATGACACCTGGAACCTGACCAACGTGAACTCGCTGCTCTGGAGTGTGGGCGGAGGGAGTCTGAGTTCCTTCCCTGGCCTATGAAGTAGCTGGTGCAACCGGAATCAACCCCTCCTGACCCTATATACCAAACATGCTAAGGAACTATGCTAAGGTCTCCTGAAGTACGGGGGTAACAGCAGTCGCCTCCGGTACCTGCCCCCCAACCGGAGCTACTGTCGGCTCCTCAACTACTGCTCTAGTAGATGCCCTAGATACGGCACATGCTCCTTTTTGGCCTCTTCCTCTTCCCCTAGAGACATTTGCTCTAGGGGTAGCGTCATCAGTAACTACAGCCCGTGTCCTCGCCATCTGTGAGAGAATGGAATGATAAAAGCTCAAACTGCGAGACCAATAAACTCGTACGATAGGAATGAAGGAAGTGAAACTATCCTAATAGTTCTGTAGCCCATCAAAGACAAGTACAGACATCTCTGTACCGATCAGCAAGACTCTACTAAACTCGCTTATGACTCGTAGCACCTATGAACCTAGAGCTCTGATACCAACTTGTCACGACTCAATTTTCCCTCTGTTGGATGTCGTGATGGCACCTAGTCTTAGGGACTATGTAAGCCTAACACTAACTGAATAACAATAATATTAAAACTAAAATATGAAAATTACGAAATAGAAATCTCTTAAAAATTTTACAATCCCAAAACTGGTAGTGCAAGTCATAAGCTCTACTGAGTATGCTAGCAAACCATCTAAATACAACTGTTTCGAAACAAGAATAAACAGTGTAAATGCAACATTCGAAGGTGACTCTGAAGCCCGTGAACGCAGCAGCAGGTTTACCTTGAGTCTCCACACCAAAGTCTGAACGGCTAGCTAAAGATTGACTAACTCCAAAACACCTAGAACTACACAACAATATGCAGAAGTGTAGCATGAGTACACCACAGCATTACCCGGCAAGTATCAATACTAACCTCAGTGGAGTAGTGATGAGGAACAGTCAAGACTCCTACTGGACTAAATAACCTAAGCAAGTATAAGTGGAGAAGTAACAGAGTATAACAAAACTACGCATAATGACAATAATGATACAATACATACAATAGGAAATAGAAACTAACATTAATAGCGGAACACCTCAAGATATAACACAGAAGAGTAAGGTGAACACAGTTTAAACCTGATGAATACAATTAAAGGAGGAACATGTAGCAACTAGATGAAAATAACTGCTTTCACATCAGGTTTTTCCAATAATCTCTACGAGGTACCGAACCTCAAAATATTCATAATTCACGGGTCCCAATTTGTGAACCCTAAACACTTGGCATCTTGTTCCTTCATTACAACCAATAACTGCAAGGACGACGCACGTGCCAATAGAACAATACGAGGGTGTGTAGAGATTATCAATCTAATCAGGATCCATTTTCTTGAACCATTAAGGGGGATTCACTATGTGTATGCTTTTGCCAGTGTTCTATCATAGTTCAGGCCAACTAATAAAAATAGAAACAATGAAAGACGCAAAGAAAATGATCACAACAAAATGAACACGGAATAACTCACACAGATTAGGTACACCACTACACAAATAATCGACAATAACAATGCCCCAGGCCATCACAAGTCATCATAATAAATTCCCGACATAGCCCACCTTGTCTCGCCACGTGCGCAATAATATAGTAAATGCCCGCCTTGTCTCTCCACACATGCTTAATAATGTTCCCACCTTGTCGTGCCATATGCGCAACCCACACATATATATATATATATATATATATATATATCACGGCTTGTCACGCTACATGTGCAAATATTAATAGTAACAATAGCACGGCAGAAACCTCGTGCAAAACAATAACATCCGCATGGCAGAAACCTCATGCATCACAACAACAACCGCACGGAAGAAACCTCGTGCATCACTATAACAACCGCACGACAGAAACCTCATGCATCACTACCGCATGGCAGAAACCTCGTACATCACAAAAACAAGTACAACAGCAACAATGACAATAATACAAGAGTATGACAAATAAATCAACTCGCAAAATCCAGTACTCAAGGAAAGAGATGAAACGAACTCACAAGGAAAGACACAACAGAAAATAACGATACCACCTAACAACAGCTCAACAAGGAAGAGATACTGTGTAACAATGACCTCCACATAAGTGCTATTCAGCAACAAGGGTGATATCATGAATCGATAATTCCAAATAAGGATAAGTCAACTATGATAAAGGATAGCTAGCTTCATTTAGGATTTAGTACTCATGAAAAAGGTACAACAATTACAATTAAGGTAAGCGACGGAAAGGATAATCCTGGCCTCAATTAAGGATAACCAATTACATGAGAGATAATAATAATTTCAAATAAAGATAAGCAGTTAGGAAAAGATAGCATGGCAATCGAAGAGGCAAAAACTTCAGCTAAGGTACAAAAGAATCAAATAGGCAATAAGAATGGAACATGAAGCAATTAATTCCAAATAAAACACGTAGAGGTGAAACGAGTAAATGGAAAAACTTTACATAATACAACAACTTCATATCTAATGAACATAAGAACCTACGAGCCCTAAAAGGTCAATTTTCCATAAATAAGCCCGCGCACGCACTCATCACCTCGCGTACACGGATTTTACATGATACAATTAGCATAAAAGACTCAAATACTAAGGGGTAGTTTCCTCCACACGAGGTTAGGTAATATACTTACCTCAAAGCAGACAGACTAATACTCTAAAATGCACTTCTCGGGTGAAATGACCTCCGGACGGCTCAAATCTAGCCAAAATAACTTCAAAGCATAAATAAAACTCATAAGAGACTATTCCGGATCATAAAACCTCAATCTTTATCAAAATCTAAAAATCAACCCAAAAGTCGACCCCCGGGACCGCACCTCGAAACCCGATAAATTTCACAAAATCCGAACACCCATTCCAATACGAGTTCAACCATACTAAAATTATCAAATTCCTATACCAATTCGTCCCTCAAATCACCATTTTACATTTTGAAAGTTTCCTTCAAAAATCTCCATCTTTCCTCAATTCCAAACACAAATTATAAGATGAAATTCAAGATATAATCATGGAATATAATAAATTTTAGGTGAAGAACAATTACCCAATCGGTTTGCTTGAAAAACCCATAAGGAATCTCTCAAATTCGAGCTCTGGAACTCCAAAAATGGTTAAAATGGCTAACCCTTGGAATAGAGTATTATATATTCTGCCCAGGTATTGCATATCGCGATTGCGGAAAAGGAGATGTGATAGCGAAGAGGAAATGGCTACTTCCCGGAATTAGTTCTATGTGATCGCAAGCAAACATGTGCGATCATGAAGAAGGAAATTCCAACGGCCCAGGAACTGAGCTACGTGAACGCGTGAAGTAGCAAGCGAACGCGAAAGAGGGAAAAGCACACTTACGCGTTCGCGGATACAAGAACGCGAACGCGTAGAGGAAATGGTCACCAAAGTCCAACTCCTAGTTTCTACTACGCGAATGCGAAGAGGCAGATGCGAACACAAAGAAGGGAAAGGCAAACTTCTGCAATCGTGAATGGAATCATGCGAATGCGAAGGACAAATAATTCATCCTCCAAAATTACACTATGTGAACACGGAGGAAGTGACGCGAATGCGATTAAGGAAACCAGACACCAGCAGTTTGGCAGTACAAACATAGAAGGAAATGGCCTGTAGCCCATCCGAAACACACCCGAGGCCCCCGGGACCCCATCTAAACACACCAACAAGTTCCATAACCTAACAAGGACTTGCTCGAGGTCTCAAATCATATCAAACAAAGTCTAAACTATGAATTGCACCATGATTCGAACTTAGGAACTTTCAAGTTTTCCAACTTCTAAAACTCGTGCTGAAACCTACCAAATTAACTTGGAATGACGTCACATTTTGCAGGAAAATCCCAAATGACATAACGAAGCTAATCCAATTCTCGAAATCGCATTCTGATCCCGATATCACCAAAGTTAACTCTTGGTCAAACATCTCCAAGTTCCAAACTTCAAGTTTTCCAACTATCGCCGAAATGCTTCAAATTACACTACAGACCTCCAAATCCAAATTCGGATGCAATACTAAGTCCAAAATCACCATACAAAGCTGTTACAATCATCCAAAACCCATTCCGGAGCCGTTTACAATTCCATTCAACTCTACCACTTAAGCTTCTAAAACAAGAATCCTTCTTCCAAATTGACCTCGAATCATACGAAATCCAAACTCAACCACGCATGTAAGTCATAATACATTATACAAAGCTTTTTAAAACCTTATGCCTCCAAACGGGACCTTAATTTATAAAACAATCAGTTGGGTCGTTACAACCCATGATAGGGCATATTGAGATACAAGTTTGAGGCAAGAAGGCGATTTATCTCGTGTTCGGGATGTTCTTGGGTTGTGTTATCCCTATGATGTTCATGTGAAGAGTTTTCTTTCTACCAATGGGATGTGTTTATGCCACAGTTTGAGGTTCGGTCCTTTGAGGAAGTTCACACGACTGTTACAAGGATACATATGTGCTTAATAGAACATTTGAGGTATTTTATGATTTGTGCTACATGAGTTGTAAAGGATTCAGCTGAATTACAGTACGAGATCATGGCAGTTATAGATTAATGGAATTGTGGGTTATCAAATGTGATATTCTATGGCTTTGAGCCAAGTGAGAGAGTCTGCTATCGACAATCAAATTGCATGGTTATGTGTTACGCTGGTGTCAGTCTGAGGCATATCTAAGGATCAGTTGTCACTGCTAGGAAAACCAACGATGAAAAATTCATTTAATGATTCTTTTTATTATTTTTAAAGTCATAAATTTATATTCAACAAAGAAACCAAGAATAAATGATCATGGTGATATAAAGCATAAAATAAAACATAAGAGCGAGGTGGTGAAATTAATAGGCAAAAACCATAAATATCTATTAGAAATTTCCAAAACCTGGTGTCACAAATGCACGAGCATTCTAGTAGAATATACAAAATTCCCTAAAATTGTTGTCTGAAATAGAAATAGTAAATACAATAAGAGGAGACTTCGGGGCTGCAGAACAGAGCATGAAAAGCAACTCGCCACTAGGCATCTGGATAGTAGTAATGCGGCCCGATCGGATACTCAATGTACCTTCCTAGTACCTGCACAATTTGTGCAGAAGTGTAGTGTGCATACGTAAACAACATGTACCCAGTAAGTATCTAGTCGTACCTCGAAGAAATACTGATGAGGGATCGACATCGACACTTACTAGAGGTCAATATATAGAAAGCAAGAATTAAAGCTAAGCATTAAATATAACAGTAATGATAAATTAAGAAGCAATGAATAAGTGATTCTTTATCAAATTACCAATATAAGATCCCCGAATATCACATGCTAATTTCAACAAATATGGTCCATCAAGTAGTCACAAATTCTCAAGTAATGAAGGAAATATCAAGTATAATCGAAATCCTAGTGACATCACGCACGAGTTATGTCGAGGTCGTATGGCCCAATCCATAATAATCATGTACATACACTACCGAGGTCATATGACCCGATTCATGGATGCATCTCTTTATATATAAATATTGTCGAGGCGTTCGACCCGATCCACAAGAAAAGGGAAACTCTTCGGAGTATAGAACATATGTTTACAACACCAAAATAAGCACATAAAGGAACATAAATTTCCTGTCAATAATCAAATATTCTGCCAAAACTCAAAGTAACGAAGCTTGGTCTAACATAATCTCTAATCAAGTTTCACTTATTAGTAGAAGTAATTAAACTAACAAGTTGGGTTCAAATAGTCCAAGTATTGCATAATAAAGTCCTATGACTACCCGGACATAACATGATTTTAGCTACGTACGGACTCTTGTCACTTCGTGCGTACGTAGCACCCATAATAATTAACAAATAATAATTTAAACACCTATGGGGTTAATACCCTCTTACAAGGTTAAGCAAGAGACATACCTCGTTCAGCTGTTTGAAGTCTTAAGTAGTTTCATATGATGTATTATGACTTGTGTGTATCGTCGCTTTCGATTTTCGGGTGATTCGGAATTAGTTTGGAAGAATGATTTCATGTTTGAAGCCTTAAGTTGGAAAAGTTGACCAAGTTTGACTTTTATGTATTAGACCTCGGATTGCAATTTTGATGGTTATGTTAGGTCCGAATAGTGATTTTGGACTTGGATGTATGCCCGGATTTGCATTTGGATATTTTTAGAAGGTTTTGGCACTAATTGGTGAAAGTTAAAAAATTGAAGGTTTGGAATATTCATAAGTTTGATCGAGAGTTGAGTTTGATGATATCAGGCATGAATTATTCTTTCAGGAGTTGGAATAGGTTTGTTATGTCATTTGAAACTTGTATGCAAAATTTGGGTTCATTCCGGATTGGTTATGCTTGAATCGGGCACTAGAGTTTGAAGTTTATGAACTTAAGATATTGATCTTGATTGACGATTCGTAGTTTTGATGTTGTTATGTGTGATTTGAAGCCTTGAATATGTCTATGTTATGTTTTGGGACCATTTTTAGGTCATTTTCAAATGTTGGTTTTTTGCTACAGGGGTGTACATCGCGATCGCGGAAAATTGGTCACGATCGCGAAGAGTAAAATGGAAAAATTCAAAATGTGAATAGTGTTCACGGAGAAAGCTTCGCGTTCGCGAAGAAATAAATTCTATTGTCACTGAGCTGACTTTGAAAGCTTATATCTTGCAATCTATAAAGAATTTGGAGATGATCCAAAAACAAACGTTGTTTCTAGTTTTCATAAAATCAAACCATATGTCATTTAGAGTTTTGTACATAACGTTATTGTCGTTATACTATAGGCTGACTGGAAAGAGCTTAGGAAGGTAATGGAATTTGTTCATCGCGATCGCGGGGAAATAGCAGCGATCACAAAGGGGAATAATTGTGCTGGGCAATATTTGAATCACGATCGCGAGGTTTGTGACCACGATTGCGAAGAAGGACCACTGGCAGCATTAAAACATCAAATTTCAGGATTCTAAGCTCATTTTATCATATTTTGAGTTATAGAGCTCCGATATGGGCGATTGTGGAGACGATTTTCACCACATGGATTGGGGTAAGTGCTTTCTACTCGATTTTGATTATATTTCATGAATATATCTTCGATTTTGGCATTTGGATTGTGAATTTTAAAGATAAATTGGGAGTTTTGTCTAAAGTTTCCTAGAGTAAATTTTTGAGTTTTGAACATCGATTCAGAGTCGCATTTGAGTGAAATTAGTATGGTTGAACTCGTAACTGAATGGTTTTTCAAATATTTTGAGTTTTTTCGGGTCCTAAAATGCGGGCCTGGATTTGAAGTTTTGGCTAAATTTGAGTAATTGTATAAAGACTCAACCTTTATCATTTGGAATTGTTTCCTTAGGCAATATTTGATGCTTTTGAGTTGCTTTTGGCTAGTTTCAAGCCGTTCGGAGGTTGATACGCGCGGGATGGCATTTCTAGAGTATTGTTTGGCTTGCTCGGTATTGGATTTGGCTTGTTCGAGGTAAGTAACATTTCTAAACTTATAACTGAGAGTAATTATCCTTGGGAACCATGTTACTTATGATGTGTTAAGGTGACGCACATGCTAGGTGACGAGCGTATGAGCGTGCACCGGTGTAATCACAGTTCAACTTGATTATTAGACTACGACCGGACTTGTTTTGATGTTATATCTTGTTCTATCGGTGTAATTTCTACTTGTCAGAGTAATTGAGTTGTGATTCGTGTTAGAAATCATGTTTAGGCAATGTGCTTATTCGGTTGGACTTAATGAGTCTATATCCGTTATTTTGAGTTAACTGCTCTAACTGTAATTATACACTCAGTCATGATTCTTTGTTTGCATATCATATCTCAGTCTCTGTTCATCATTCACTGTTACATCACATGTATCATTGTTTGGGGTGCGTGGTACGAGATTGTGAGCCCTTAAGACTTGAGAGATTAATGACTAGGTGGGCCTGAGAGCCGTGTTGTGAGTGTTATTGTGGATCGAGTTGCGCACTGCAGCAGATGATATTGGCTTTATTACTATTATTATTATTATTATTATTATTATTATTATTATTATTATTATTATTATTATTATTGCGGATCGGGCTATACGCCGCAACATGCCTTATTGGCTTATTTATTATTGTGGATCGGGTTGCACGCTGCAGCAGGCATTATAGGCTTTTGATTAGCGCTTGGTCAGGATCCACCCCTCTGAAGTCTGACATACCGGCAGCGAGGGCAATCACAATGATATATATACACGTGCTTTGGTGAAGGGCTTATGAGCCAGGCACCCATACAATGTTGAGTGATTGTGTAAGTGCAATAAAGTGAGCAAATGAGACAGATAGCTTGAGTATGTTGAGGGTGAGAGTACCAGGGAACATCGCCGTGAAATCATACATTTGACATGCATACTTGACATGTAGGCATAGAGATGCATTTTCCTCATGCTATACGGTATTTTGACATTCATGATTTGGCATGTAGGCATTGAGATGTATATTCCTCATGCTAGGCGATATATGATAATTGATGACTTGACATGAATATTGACATGTAGGCATAGATATGTACTTTTCTCATGCTATCTGATAATGAAATATCTTATCTATTGTTGAAAGTTTGGGAAAAATCACAATTTTTCTGATATACTCATATTTTGGTGATTTCGGTGAAAGATATGGGTTTTACTGTTATACCTGAAAAGCATATCTATTTTTCCGTAACTGTGAAAGAGCATAAAATCTTTTGAGTTATTACTTGTACTGCTTTCATTATAGTATTTTAAGTTGTTTTTTGGCTATTGGTGATGGACTTTGACCCTCTTCCGAGTTCGTCACTGCTTTCAACCTAAAGTTAGGGTTGTTACTTATTGAGTACATGGGGTCGGTTGTACTCATACTATATTTATGTATCTTGTGTGTAGATTTTGGAGCTGATGTTGTTGTGTATGGTTGTAGCTGGCATTAAACATATACCTGCATTCCGGTTATTGCTGCCTCTTGTTCATGGTAGATTTAGACTTGTAAATCTGTTTATGTATATTTCGAACAGATGATGTATTTATTTCTTACCAGCTTTGTAAATTCTAAGTCTTAGAAGTCCATGAATTGTACTACCAGTCCTTGGAAAAAATGTATAAAATTAAGTTTTTTCACTTTTTGATTCTTATCATTCTCTTTAGATTATGTTTACTTTATTAGCTTACCTAGCGGGTTGGGTTAGGTGCCATCACGACTAGTTGAATTTTTGGGTCGTGATACTTCTTGATCCTCAAATAACCTAATAGCCTCAAATCGGCGCCGAACAATGAGAAACTAGCCAAAGGTCGTACAAACTAATCAATATATGCTAAAAGTTCATAATTTAATTATTAGAGTAATTACCCAACCCAATTTGGAAAATTCCTAAAAGTCACCCCCGAGCCCACGTGCCCAGATTCTAGAACTTTTTATAGATAAATGTTACATGTGACCTTACAAACTTAAATAAATAATTTTTACTCAATTCCATAATCATTTTCGTGGTATAATCCCATTTTTACCAAACATTAGGTTTTTCAACATAATCCTATAATTTTCACAATTTACATGTTAAAATCTACCCATAATCTATGTATTAAACTCACATTATGTAGGACTTACTTACCTCAAAATGCTAGATGAAAACTCCTCCTCCAAGATGTCCAAAATCGGCCGAGCAAAGTAAAAATGGCCTAAGTACCATTTTTAAAACAAGACACTGCCCGTGCATTCCTTTTTCGCGATCGCGAAAAGAGCCTCGCAAAGATTAAAGGTAAAGTTTTCCCAAATTAATGCCTATAGGAATGGTTCGTATATGATTCCGATTTCATGAATCGTACAGGCAGTACTGCAGCTTCAAGACTAATGAATTAACAAATTAAAGGTATTACAAATCTATAGGCATGACATCTACATTGTTCGTGCGATGAGGTAGTAAAACAGTTCGAAAAACTCAGAATTATCAGCGTTGATTTTATAGTATCACGACCCAAAATCTCACCCGTCGTGATGGCGCCTATATCAATACTAAGCAAGCCGACAATCTCAATAAATCACGTATTCTCTTTAAGTTTGAAAATACAATATTTAAATACAATACAAAATCCCACAAATATTGATATGAACACTCCCCAAAACCTAGTGTCACTGAGTACATGAGCATCAACTGTGCGAGAGAATCAACACTCGTTATGCCTAGAAACACCTGGATCTGCACATGAAGTGTAGGGTGTAGTATGAGTACAACCAACTCAACAAGTAACAAAAATAAATAAGGAATTGAAGATAGTCAGTTATAGTTCATTTTCCGTAATTCCAACAGAGAATAGACATGCTTTCAAATCCAGCAGTTTAAGTCAAATCACTTTATACAGTTCAAGTTCATGTACTCCGGATATAAAACCTTTCACATAATTTCACAACAATGACAAACAGCAACTAAGTTCAACAACAAATAAAAAGCAAGTACAGCCTCTCAGGGCAACAGTCACTCCACTCGTCACAATAACTCAACCACTCGGCTCTCAGCCCTCAGCACTCACACTCAATGGGTACCCGCGCTCACTGGGGTGTACAGACTCCGTAGGGGCTCCTACAGCCTAAGTGCCATAATCCACATGGACAACTCACGTGCTATAATATCCTGCACTGACAAGTCACGTGCTATAGTATCCTTACCTCACCGACAGGCCCTCGGCCTTACTCAGTCCTCACCCTCTCTAGTCTCTCGGGCTCTCGGAAATCACAAAGATCAGCATAAACAAAGATAACATAGTGTATCAATAAATATCAAGAAAGACTGAGGTATGATACACAAGTAAAATCATGACTGAGTACAAGGCAGCAATTAGCAAATAATTCAACAAGTATGCAACCTCTGTGGGTCCCAACAATTCTATAACATAGCCCAAGCATGATTTCTAACATGATTTACAGTCAAATTCCTTCAACACATAGAGAGCATATAGCTAACAACAAGTTATTCAACTTTACAGTTTCACGGGACGGACCAAGTCACAATCCCCTCGGTGCACGCCCACGTGCCCATCACCTAGCATGTGTGTCACCTCCAAAACAATTACATTATACAAAACCCGAGGTTTCATATCCTCAATCCGAGCAATTCTTTATTCCAATAAGCCTTTGCCTCGCGAATTAGCCTCCAAATGCCTCGAATCTAGCCGTAAATAATTCGATTCAGTCAATAAAATTTACTGGAATTAATTCCATATGAAAAATATAATTTTTCCATAAACTAATCCGAAAAGTAGCTCAAAAATCGACCATGGGGCCCACGTCTCGGAACTTGACAAAAGTTACAAAATACTAAATCCTATTCCACCATGAGTCTACCTATACTAATTTTACCAAAATCCGACCTCAACACGACCTCCAAATCATCGAATCTTATTACCAAATTTCTAAGTTCAAATCTCCGATTTACACCTCAAATACATGTAATCTAGTCGGATTATTCGATGATAATTCAATATTATGGAGTAGAAATGATCACAAGGTACTTACATCAAGTTTTCTTTGAAAATATATCAAAAATCTCCTCTCCTCAAGCTCCAATTTGTCAAAAATAGTGAATGGGACGAAGTCCCCTGCTTTATAATTCTGCCCAGACAGCCTCAGTCCTGCCTCGATCTTGTCCCTAGATCGTGGTCCTCGATCCTCGGCCTCGATTATGACCTTCGATCATGGCCCTCGACCCTGGCCTTTGATCGTGGTCCTTGATCCTCCTCGATCCTGGGCCTCGACCATGACCCTCGATCCTGGCCCTCGATCCTGGGCTCGATCATGGTCCTCGACTCTGGCCTTCGACCATGGATTTGATCATGTGCTTGATCATGGCCCTCGACCTTGACTTCCATCGTGGCTTCGATCATGGCCCTCGATATTTGGGCTCGATTCTGGGCTCCCCGAATTTCCAGCATAAGGAAATTGCAGCAGCTGCTTTAGTCCAACTTTTGATCTGTTAACCATCAGAAACTCACCCGAGGCCCTCGGGACCTCAACCAAATATACCAACAAGTCCTAAAACATCATACAAATTTAGTTGAGTCTTCAAATCACATCCAACAACACTACAAACACGAATCACACATAGATTCAAGCCTAATGAACTTTGAAACTTTCCATTTCTACAAACAATGCCAAAACCTATCAAATCACGTCCGATTGACCTCAAATTTTTCACACAAGTCATAAATGACATAACATGCCTATTAAAATTTTTAGAATCGGATTTTGACCCCGATATCAAAAAGTCAACCCCCGGTCAAACTTCCCAAAAATTCAACTTTCGGCATTTCAAGCCATATTCCACTACGGACCTCCAATTAATTTTCCGAACATGCTCCTAAGTCCAAAATCACCATACAGAGTTATTGGAATCATCAAAATTCAAATCCAAGGTCGTTTACACACAAATCCACATCCAAACAACTTTTCTAACTTAAAATTTTCAATTATGAGACTAAGTGTCTCATTTCACTCCGAATTCCTTCCGGACCCGAACCAACTAACCCGATAAATCATAAGTCAATTATAAGTCTTATACAAATGTTCATCCTCAAACGAGTTTAGAATAATACCTGGAGTCTCAAATAGGTGTGGATATTTGTTTCGCAGCTCCTGCTCAATCTCCCAAGTAGCTTCTCTGACTAGCTGGCCTCTCCACTATACCTTCACTGATGCTATGTTCTTTGATCTTAGCTTTTGAACCTGCCGGTCTAAAATAGCCACCGGCTCCACATCATAATTCAAATTACTGTCCAGCTGTACTATATTGAAATCCAGAATATGAGACGAATCCCCGACATACTTTCGGAGCATGGATATAAGGAACACTGGATGAACACCTGATATACTAGGTGGAAAGGCAAGATCATAAGCCACCTCTCCAATTTTCTCAAGTATCTCAAAAGGCCCAATAAACTGAGGGCTCAACTTGCCCTTTTTCCCGAACCTCAACACACCCTTCATTGGTGAAATCTTGAGCAAAACCTTCTCCCCAACCATGTGAACAACATCACGAACCTTCCTGTCGGCATAACTCTTCTGTCTAGACTGTGCCGTGCGAAGCCGTTCCTGAATCACTTTGACCTTCTCTAAAGCATCCTGAACCAAGTTAGTACCCAATAGCCTAGCCTCACCCGGCTCAAACCAACCCACCGGAGACCGGCACCGTCTCCCATATAAAGCCTCATACGGAGCCATCTGAATGGTTGACTGGTAGCTATTATTGCAAGAAAACTCCACGAGTGGCAGAAATTGATCCCAAGAACCCCCAAAATCAATGACAAAAGCACGTAGCATATCCTCCAATATCTGAATAGTGCGCTCGAATTGTTCGTCCATCTGAGGGTAAAATGTTGTACTCAACTGAACCTGTGTGCCCAATTCTCGTTGCACTGCTCTCCAAAACTGTGAGGTAACCTACGTACCGCGATCTGAAATGATGGATACTGGAACACCGTGTAGGCGAACAATCTCACGAATATAAATCCCAGCCAACCGCTCCGAAGAATAATTAGTACCAACTGGAATAAAATATGCATATTTGGTCAACCGATCTACTATCACCCAAATAACATCAAACTTTCTCAAAGTCCATGGGAGCCCAACTACGAAGTTCATGGTAATACGCTCCCACTTCCACTCCGGAATTTCAAGTCTCTGTAGTTATCCGCCAGGTCTCTGATGCTCGTACTTTACCTGTTGACAATTTAAACACCGAGCTACAAATCCAACTATATCTTTTTTCATTCGCCTCCACCAATAGTGTCGCCTCAAATCCTGATATGTCTTCGCGGCACCTGGATGAATGGAGTACCGCGAACTGTGAGCTTCCTGGAGAATAAACTCACGCAAATCATCTACATTAGGCACACATAGCCTGCCCTACATCCGTAATACACTGTCATCTCCAATAGTGACTTCCTTGGCATCACCGTGTTGAACAGTGCCCTTAAGGACAAGTAGATGTGGATCATCATACTGGCGCTCTCTGATGCGATCATATAAAGAAGACCGAGAAACCACACAAACCAAAACTCGATTCATCTCGGAAACATCCAATCTAACAAACTGGTTGGCCAAGGCCTGAACATCTAAAGCTAAAGGCCTCTCTGTTACCGGTAAGTATGCTTCCCTAACTCTCCGCCTTACGACTCAAGGCATCGGCCACTATATTGGCCTTTTTGGGATTATAAAGAATGGTTATATCATAATCCTTAAGCAACGCTAACCACATTCGCTGTCGTAAATTAAGATCCTTCTGTTTAAACAAATATTGTAGACTCTGATGATCGGTATATACCTCACACTGGACACCGTACAAGTAATGCCGCCAAATTTTCAAGGCATGAACAATAGCTGCTAACTCAAGATCGTGGACCGGATAATTCTTCTCATGTACCTTTAACTGCCTGGATGCATAGGCAATCACCCTACCGTCTTGCATAAGCACTGCGCCGAGACCAATACGCGACGCATCACAATACACAGTATAAGACTCTGAACCTGTACACAACACCAATACTAGAGCTGTAGTCACAACTATTTTGAGCTTCTGAAAGCTCTCTTCACACTCATCCGACCACCTGAACGGAGCACCTTTCTGGGTCAATTTAGTCATAGGTGATGCAATAGACGAGAAACCCTCCACGAAGAGACGATAATAACCGGCCAAGCCGAGAAAACTCCGAATCTCAGTAACAGAAGATGGCCTGGGCCAATTCTGAACTGCCTTTGTTTTCTTCGGCTCCACTTTAGTTCCTTCACTGGACACTATATGTCCCAAGAATGCCACCGAACTAAGCCAGAACTCACACTTAGAGGATTTGGCATAAAGTTTCTCCTCTCTCAACCTCTCTAATACAATACCCAAGTATTGTGCATGCTCCTCCTGGCTACTTGTGTACACCAAAATATCATCAATAAATACTACGATAAATAAATCAAGATATGGCTAGAATACATTATTCATCAAATGCACAAATGCCACTGGGGCATTGGTTAGCCCAAAATACATCACAAGAAATTCATAGTGGCCATAACGAGTTCTGAATGTCGTCTTTAGAATATCCAAATCCCGAATTTTCAATTGGTGATACCCAGATCTCAAATCAATTTTGGAGAACACCCTCGCTCCCTGAAGCTGGTCAAATAAGTCATCAATACGTGACAAAGGATATTTATTCTTAATTGTAACTTTGTTCAACTGCCTATAATCGATGCACATCCACATAGTACCATCTTTCTTTTTCATAAACAGAATCGGTGCACCCCAAGGTGACACACTAAGCCTAATAAACCCCTTCTTAAGGAGTTCCTGAAGTTGCTCTTTCAATTCTTTTAATTCAATTGGTGATATACGATGCGGAGGAATAGAAATGGGCTGAGTGCCCCGCACCAAGTCAATACCGAAATCAATATCCCTATCGGGTGGCATACCCGCCAGGTCAGTAGGAAATACATCCGGAAAGTCTCGCACGACCGGTACTGAATAAATAATAAGAGTTCTGCATCAACATCTCTCACGAAGGCCAAATATGACAGACATCCCTTTCCAACTATACGTTGGGCCTTCAAATAAGAAATTACCCTGCTAGGAATAAAATTTAGAGAACCACTCCATTCAACCTTTGGCAACCCCGGCATCGTTAACGTCATAGTTTTTGCATGACAGTCCAGAATGGCATGACATGGAGACAACCAATCCATACCCAGGATTACATCAAAATCAACCATACCGCATAATAAGAGATTAACTCTGGTCTCTAGTTTCCCAATAGTTACCACACACGACCGATACACATGGTCCACAGTAAAAATATCGCCCACCGGTGTAGATACACAAACAGGTGAAACTAAGGACTCACAGGGCATGTCCAGATAATGAGCAAAATATGATGATATATATGAATAAGTGGATCCAGGGTCAAATAATATAGAAGCCTCCTTTTGGCACACTGAAATAATACATGTGATCATTGCATCTGATGCAACAGCATCTCGTCTGGCAGGAAAAGCATAAAATAGGGCTTGACCGCCACCTGATCGGCCTCCCCCTCTTGGGCGACCCCTAGCTGCCTGAACCCCACCCCGAGCTGGCTGGGCGGGTGGTGTAACTATTGGTGCCGGTACCGTTGGTCGAGAACTCTGCTGTAGAGCCTCACTCAACAACCTAGGACAATCTCTCTTGAAATGACTCAATTCTCCACACTCGAAACAACCTCTTCTTTGACGGAACTGTTGCTCCTAATAACCTGAAGAATTACCTGTAGAAGCCTGAGCGTACGAGGCATGATGAGAACTCTGCACTGGTAGTACACTGAATGAAGACTGGACTGAGTGAGCACTGTAAGAACTGTGGCTAGCTGATGTACCACGATGAGCAAAACAAGTCGTCTAAGCTTGTCTGAAAGAACGACCCCTACCATGGTAAAACTGACCCCCTGAAGGAACACCGCTGAAATCACCTGAACTATGAGGCCTCTAAGCCTCCCTTTCAACTTGCTCCTGGCTGCGAACTATCTCAATCTGACGAGCAATGTCGACCACCTCATCAAAAGTAGCACCAAACACTCTCTCCCTAGTCATGAGTAATCGCAGCTGAAAAGTGAGGCCATCTATGAACCTCCTGATCCTCTCCCTGTCTGTGGGAATCAGCCAGATAGCATGACGGGCCAACTCTAAAAATCTTATCTCATACTGCGTCACGGACATATCACCCTTACGAAGCTGCTCGAACTACCTGTGCAGCTCCTCTCTACGGGACTGAGGCACAAACTTCTCCAGGAATATACTGGAGAACTGCTGCTAGGTAAGTGGTGTTGCGCCGACCAGCCTACACCTCTCGTAAGCCTCCCACCATCTGAAGGTAGTCCCAGAAAATTGAAAAGTAGTGAACGAGACCCCGCTGGTCTCCATAATACCCGATGTCTGAAGCATCCGCTAACACTTATCCAGAAAACCCTAAGCATCCTGTGACTCAGCACCGCTAAATGGTGGAGGTCCAAGCCTCTCAAAGCTCTCAAGTCTCCTCTACTCATCATCTGCCATAACAAGAACTACCGGGGCCTAGGTAGCTGCAACCGGTTGGGCTAGTAGTGCCCCCGGTATCTGAAGTCCTTGTACTACCTAGTCTGGATTATGGGCAATAGGGGTATGAGTACCTCCCCCGGCCTGAGAAGTGGTAGGTGCGGCCTGAGCCGAAACCACCTGAGCAAGACCAGTACAAACTGTCAATATATGGGCCAAAGCCTCCTGAAGGCCTGGAATCACAATAGGTGTAGTTGGTGCCTGAGTTGGTCCCGCCGGCTAAACTGTATCCAGAATCTGCTCCTGAGCTGGAGCAACTGGTTGTACTACAGGTGCTGCTCCAACTACTACACGAGCTATACCTCGACCTCTACCTCGGCCCCGGCCTCTCGCGGCCCTAACTAGTGGCATTGGTGGCTGACCATCCGATCCGGTAGTGCGTGTTCTCACCATTTGTGAGAGAATAGAATAACAGAAATTTAGCTTTTTCGGAATCCACAAATTCGCACGACAGAATATAAGAAAGTGAAATTTTCTAAGGGTTCTGCAGCCTCTCGAAGATAAGTACAGACGTCTTCGTACCGATCCGCAAGACTCTACTCAACATGCTCATGACTCGTGAGACCTATGCAACCTAGGCTCTGATACCAACTTGTCACGACCCAAAATCCCACCCCTCGTGATGGCGCCTATCTCAATACTAGGCAAGCTAACAATCTCAATAAACCATGTATTCTCTTTAAGTTTGAAAATATAATATTTAAATACAATACAAAATCTCACAAATACTGATACGAACACTCCCCAAAACCTGGTGTCACTGAGTACATGAGCATCTAATATGAATACAAGTCTAGAAAATACGGTCTATAATAGTCTAAGACCAAATACAATAAACAAGGAGATAGACAAGGAGAGACAAGGTCTGCGAAACACAACAGCTACCTCTGAATCTCCGAAAACATCAACTGTGCAAGATAATCAACACCCGCTATGTCTAGAAGCACCTGTATCTGCACACGAAGTGCACGGTGTAGTATGAGTACAACCAACTCAGCAAGTAACGATAATAAATAAGGAATTGAAGATAGTGACGAGCTACAAAGTTATAGTTCATTTTCAGTAATTCCAACAGAGAATAGACATGCTTTCATATCCAGCAGTTTAAGTCAAATCAATTTATACAATTCAAGTTCATCTACTCCGGTTATAAATTCTTTCAGAGAATTTCACAACAATGACAAATAGAAACTAAGTGCAACAATAAATAAAAAGCAAGTACAACCTCTCAGGGCAATAGTCACTCCACTCGTCATAACAACTCAACCACTCGGCTCTCAACCATCAGCACTCACACTCAATGGGTACCCGCGCTCACTGGTGGTGTACAGACTCCGGATGGGCTCCTACAGACCAAGCGCCATAATCTGCATGGACAAATCATGTGCTGCATGAACAACTCGCGTGCTATAATATCCTTCACAGACAACTAACGTGCTATAGTATCCTTACCTCACCGACAGGCCCTCGTCCTTACTCAGTCCTCACCCTCTCTAGTCTCTCGGGCTCTCGGAAATCACAAAGATCAGCCCAAACAAATATAACATAGTGTATCAACAAATATCAAGAAAGACTGAGGTATGATACGCAAGTAAAAACATGACTGAGTACAAGGCAGTAATTAGCAAATAATTCAACAAGTATGCAACCTCTGTGGTTCCCAACAATACTATTACATAGCCTAAGCATGATTTCTAACATGATTTACATTCAAATTCCTTCAACACATAGAGAGCATAAATCTAACAACAAGTTATTCAACTTTACAGTTTCACGGGACGGACCAAGTCACAATCCCCTCAGTGCACACCCACATGCCCGTCACCTAGCATGTATGTCACCTCCAAAACAATCACATGATACAAAACTCGGGGTTTCATACACTCAGGACCAGATTTATAACTGTTACTTACATCAATCCGAGCAATTCTTTATTCCAATAAGCCTTTGCCTCGCGAATTGCCCTCTAAACGCCTCGAATCTAGCCATAAATAATTCAATTCAGTCAATAAATTTATTGGAATTAGCTCAAATATCTGAAAATTAGCTCAACAATTGCCCATGGGGCCCACATCTCGTAACCCAAAAAAAGTTATAAAATCCGAAAGCCCATTCCACCACGAGTCTACCCATACTAATTTTACCAAAATCCGACCTCAACTCGACCTCCAAATCATAGAATCTTATTTCCAAATTTCTAAGTTCAAATCTCTGATTTACACCTCAAACATGTAATCTAGTCGGATTATTCGATAATAATTTAATATTATGGAGTAGAAATAATCATAAGGAACTTACTCAAGTTTTACCTGAAAATCTATCAAAAATCGCGTCTCCTCAAGCTCCAATTTGTCAAAAAAGGCGAATGGGACGAAGTCCCCTACTTTATAATTCTGCCCAGACAGCCTCGGTCCTGCCTCGATCTTAGCCCTCGATCTTGGGCCTCGATTATGACCTTCGATCATGGCCCTCGACCCTAGCCTTTGATAGTGGTCCTCGATCCTGGGCCTCGATCCTAGACCTCGACCCTGACCCTTGATCCTGGACCTCGATCATGGCCCTCGACCCTAGCCTTCGATCGTGGCTACGATCTTGGACTCGATCATGGCCCTCGACCCTGCCTTTGATCATGGCTTTGATCATTGCCCTCAATTTTTGGGCTCGATTCTGGGCTCCCCGAATTTCAAGCAGAAGGAAATTGCAGCAGCTGTTTTAGTCCAACTTTTGATCCGTTAACCATCTGAAACTCACCCGAGGCTCTCGGAACCTCAACCAAATATACCAATAAGTCCTAAAACATCATACGAACTTATTCGAGTCTTCAAATCACATCCAACAACACTAAAAACACAAATCATATATAGATTCAATCCTAATGAACTTTGAAACTTTCCATTTCTACAAACAACGCCGAAACCTATCAAATCACGTCCGATTGACCTCAAATTTTACACACAAGTCATAAATGACATAACAGAACTATTACAATTTTTAGAATCAGAATTCGACCCCGATATCAAAAAGTCAACCCCTCGGTCACACTTTCCAAAAATTCAACTTTCGGCATTTGAAGCCAAATTCCACTACAGGCCTCCAAATAATTTTTCGAACATGCTCCTATGTCCAAAATCACCATACAGAACTATTGGAATCATCAAAATTCAAATCCGAGGTCATTTACATACAAATCCACATCCGTGCAACTTTTCTAACTTAAAATTTTCAACTATGAGATTAAGTGTCTCATTTCACTCTTAATTCCTTCCGGACCCGAACCAACTAACTCGATAAGTCATAAATCAATTATAAGGAATAAATTGAGTAGTAAATGGGGGAACGGGGTTATAATATTTAAAATGACCGGCCGGATCGTTACATATAGATAGGATTTCTAGGCGGGTGACAGTATACTATATGCAGTATTTCTAATAGTTGGCAATTAGATTTGATTTTGTAGCACTTTAACCTTATAGGCATATCATCTAAATGAGGCAGTATAAAGGAAAGTAATAGAAGCAGTTGATTACTTAGTTAACCCCATAGTCATGGTATCTAGATGGATATGCCAGAGGCATGTATTATTGTGTCCTATAGGCATGTTGTTTATTGAGCAAAGTGTGTGATCACCATAAGCATGTTGTCTAAAACACTCAGTAGCAGATACGGAAACAAGTGCAGCAATTACTTAAACTAGCATGCTTTGGATAAACCACTTATGTCAGGCAAATTAAGTGAAGTGTGTGCAATCCTTATAGACATGATTTCTATCAGTGTATGACACATGGAACTAAATAGCATATGGGGCATGATGAACAAAATAGCAAGTAGATAACGCAGACCCTATAGGCATGTCTTCTACCCATTCATGCAAGTATTAGAATATCTCAACCCCAATTTCACTAATCTCCCCATTATTCGTTATTACATATTATTACAGGCCTAAATAGGATAATAAAATAGTTACAGACTTAATAGGGCGGCTATAGGCCCAAATACAGCAAATACAGGATGCCCCAGGCTGATTCTGGGTCTTCAACTGAGCTTGGACCCTTAGGTGATGAACATGCCCATGCTCCAAGTGGCTATTAATACGCTTCAGTTTTGAATACCACATTGTCCCAAAACATAAGACAACTTCCTTGCTTACCCATGGATTACGTAATAGCCATAATTACAGAAGTGACAAGCTTGGTACTAGGCAAGCCAAATGAACTTTAAGACTTAGGAGTTTCATCTCTTAATACTAAGCTGACAGAGAGAGCAGGGATTTCCAGACAAAGACACACAGATAAGGCTACACAAAATCCCTTACAGGCATATATGGTATAAACAAACAAGTTCCCAATGACAAGTTTGAACATCATAAGATAGCAAACTACGTCAGATATAGTTTCAAAGCAAATCATAGTCTAGAATTAGCCTAAAGGACTTCAGACAATTACCATGAGAATCTAGCAAAGTCATAAACAGGAACAAGTGGATGGCAGCTTTCACATGAAGGTTTTTTTAACGCGAGAGCCTAAGTAGAATGTGGTCATAAATAGTTTACAACAGTTGTAAGAATATCACTTAGTTAAACATGAGACTTAACATGTTGAGTATCAGTCATAGGATAAAGGTTCAAAAACAATACCAGAACTCATGATATACAAGCACTAGGTCTTAATCACATATTGAAAATCATCCTAGAGGTGTTATGAAATATTAACGAGCACATGAGTGAACAAATCAGGGAGCACATATTAAGTAGGGGAAAACATGTTTAGCTAATAACATGATCAAGAATTAACTCTAGGAAAACATTAAATTATATAAGAATGATACAACTGGAGTTGGAACACATTTTGGGCATGAGTTAATTATCACGATATTATAGAACAAGACAGAAACCAAACTCATAATAAACAATCGTAACAAGCATTCGAGCTTAGGCATTAGCAGGCAAGCCTAAGAAGCAAGAATCAAAATAGGTAGGCTAAAATACTAGAAGGCATAGAGTCTCAAGAAGAACTTCCAAAACACATAATGGCATGTTGATTCATACAAACTCCTAGAGACATAGATATGCAGGATAGGAATACAAACAGAAAGAAAAGGAAATTGCAAGAGTCATAGATACATTACCGGTTATAAAAGAACACGTAAATAAGAAAAGTGATTTCAGCAACACTTTAGTGTTAACAGCAAACAAACAACAACACCCTAAAATCCTGGTGCGTTAGAGTTCCCAAGGGTTTCAAGTGAACCCCGAGCAGTGCTCGCGCTGAGAAAGAGAAACAATCGAATTTTCGGTGGCCTTGGCTTTCAGCCGGCCAAGGTCTCCACTTTCAAAATAGTATATAGAATGAGAGAATAAGAGAGCAATAGTAGTTAATTTCACTCTAAGGTCTGTCCAGAGGGGAAATTGGGGAGGGGTTTATATAGTGTTCAAATTAAGAAGGACGAACAAGGAAAACAATCAATCAAACCTAAATCAGGAAAGAAAATATCGCATGCAATTTGTAATAGAAGCAGTAAAGAAAAAATCAAAATCCAAACCCTAGTTGGAACCGAACTTAGGGAAAATCTTTTGCAAGCCCCAATCATGGAGGAATCAATAAAGATATACCATATATAAGAGAGATTTTCTCTTCCCCAGTGCATAGGACCACACTAGCACCCAGAACCATAGAATCAAAGCCGGATCTGGCTTGCCATAAGTGAAATAGTAACGAAAGTTACCATAAAATGAGTAATAGTAGCAAGAAAATGCAAGTAAACTCGCGTATAGACGCGTATAAGGAAAGAATAAGAAGGGATCTCCATGGTCGGCTAGGGTTTAGTGTGAGCGTGGGGATGAGAGAATACAGGGGCGGTTGGTGAGGGAAATGGGTTAGGGTTTCAGGGTTATGGGATATAAGGGTCAGTAGGGTTTTATTATGGGTCATTGATCATCTGAGATCAACGGCCATGATCAAAGGGAGATGGGTGGGTTAGGAAAATGGGTCCCTGCCAAGTTATAGGATTATAGGGGATCTGGTTTGGGCTGGAGCGAATTGGTCTAAGGTTTGGGGTGTTTGGGCCATTAACTTAGGTCCTAAATTAGCCTTGAATTGGGATATAAATTAAATACACGAAAATGGTTAATAAAATAATTTATAAAAATATTTAATGAATACTAAAATATCACTCGTGCAATAAAGTGATTAAAATTAATAACTTAATATTACAAAAATATAAAAATTGTTATTTGGCACAAATAATGTAAAAACTGTAATTATGTATAGCGCATAAGCAATTATTGCAAAATTGTGTAAATAGCCTAAAAATACTAATATAATTATATGAAATAAAGTAAAAATATTTTAAAACATGTATATGGATGTAAATAATAAATTTGGATGATTAAGTCATCACACAATAATTTGAAAGGATAATTAGTAAATAATCAAGTAGTTTAAATGCAAAGAAATCGATTTTAAAGCTCTAAATATTATGGAACATTATAGAAAATACTTGTATAAATCTTGTAAATTAAGTAATTATGCAAAATGACATTTTGAAAGTATATATACTTATTTGAAAAATATGAGGGCAAAATTGGGTATCAACAGTCCCTGTTGATGATAAAAAAGAGTCACCGCCTAATATTTAAAGGCATACTAGGGCACCTATTTAATTACTAAGGTAATTTCTTTTTTAGTCTTATAACCGGTGAGATTTTGGGTAAGGGTTCTTGGTCTTCTAAGGGAAAGGTGTTAGGCACCCCTTAAAATCTACCCGAGGTAGCTCCATAGGACTTAGATTAGATTTAAAGGATTAGTTATTTATACTCTTCTTAACTAGTGTTAGAGGTATGGCATATTATATACTCCCCCGTTTCAATTTATGAACCTGTTTGACTGGGAATGGAGTTTAGGAAAATAATAAAGACTTTTGAAATTTGTGGTCTTAAACAAATCAGAATATTTGTATGGCTATAATTCTTTTGAAACTTATGGTGGTAAATATGTCAGAGTATTTGTGTGGTTATAAAAGCTTCTCATTAAGGGTAGAATTGAAAGTTTAAGCTAAATTATTTTCAAATTTAGAAATGCGTCATTCTTTTTGGAACGGACCAAAAAGGAATTAGGTTCACATAAACTGGAACGGAGGAAGTATCTAATTTAGAACCTAATACTTTCAAAGAGGATGTGTAGTTTTAAAAGCATATAGGTTTATAAAGGCCTTGAAGATAATGTTTATCTATTTATAATTGAAATATTTTAAAGTATCTACATAATGTTTGTGTTTATTAAAAAACTATGAGATGGGGCTAAGTTATAAGGCACTTTGCATTAAACGAATATGGCTATTTATGTAACTCTAGTAAAATAAGGAGGTTGTAAGGAAGTGAGTTTAAGATGTACCTTGGCTTTCAAATCTCGTTTTTAACTTTAAAGAAATCGTTGGAAGCCCCTTTAACTGGATCGTGGCAGTTGTTTGATTTTATTTTGTAGAAAAAGCTCGATTAAAGACCGATTCAGTTTCCATTTCTATTTTGTTTTTTAAAAGATAGACTGTTGTCCTTTGCTAAGTTGTTTTGGTTCCAAAGTCTTCATAAAAATGTTAGTAAAAGCATAAGATATTAATAGCATAAGTGATTAACGAATTGGGATTATCTAATACTAGGTCTAATATTTCTTTTAATCCTATGTTTTATGGTGTTTACCTAGATTATCCACATGAATTCAAAATATAGAATAAAGCATTCAATCAAATGTGGTGAGTGTTATATACATGAGTAAAACAATAGTAAATGTAAATAAAGCAGTAGAGAAGAAGTAGTGACTCTGGTTTGGTCCTGAAAAGAGGCAGACCTAGCAAATAGCAGGAATGGACAATAGCGAACTTGAGACTCCCAGACATGCAGTTACAAGATTTGGGCTTGAGTTCTTCGAGAACTCGGCAGGCCCAATTATAATACATGTTCAAGAAAGAGATAAAGTCATTAAAAGTGCTACTTTATACATATAACTATACATGAAATAAACTGGTAAGGGCATAAACAAATTATAACAATCAATAGTAATCCGGAATATAAAACTTATACTAATGTGAGGTCACATATGGCAAAGTGATTCACACTGAAATCTTTTATTGTCATTAAACACTAAACCTAATGGGAGTAATAAAAGGTCAATAGATTAGTGGCTAAGGGTAGAATTTCATTCAAGGCCAAAGAACAATTGGGATCCCTAACACTTCAATGTTCCCAAGGGTCTCAAGGCCCATGGCAGTTCTTCTGTCAGGGAGAGTAACCCAACCAGGAACTAAATTCTACTCTCAAATACCTTTAACCACTCACACTCATTCTTCTTTACAGTTTTAAGTTCCAATGAGGCACTTCAATGTAAATCCTTATACCACAGTGATACCACACCACTGAATTATATACATTTTCCATAACAACAATAAAAACCGAGTGTAATCCCAAAAGTGGGGTCTGGGGAGGGTAGTGAGTACGCAATCCTTACCCCTATCCCAAGGGAGTAGAGAGGCTATTTCTGAAAGTCCCTCGGCTCAAGAAGATGAACAGAGACAATAAATCAGTACCATCAAGAGAAATCACAGAAATAATAACAGCAACATAAGGACCAGAAAATAGATAAAGAAATGACAATAACAAGTAAATAAGGCTTGGTACTATGGAAAACGGAATAATAGTATGAACACAACATTAACCACTAGCAGTATAAGACAATACCCTATCAAACTAGTCTCTCACCCGAAACTATATAGAAAAATGCTCAACTACCTCCTAACCTACAACGCCAATGCTCGACCTCCACACCTTCCTCTGAAGGGCCATTTTCTTAGAAATATGAAGCCACACCGCCTCTACCTCTCCTCGTACGAGCCAAAACCAACCGCTCACACCTCCTTACCGGGGTTTCTGGACTTCTCCTCTGCACGTTCCTAAACCATTTGAGCCTTGCTTTCCGCATCTTGTCATACATAGGATCCACTCCCACCTTCTCCCGAATATCTTTATTACTAATCTTATCAATCGTAGTGCGTCCGCACATCTACCTCAACACCCTCACTTCTACTACCTTCATCTTCTGGATATGTTAGTTCTCAAGTGGCCAACACTCTACCCTATATATCATGGTTGGTCTAACCATCGTTGTATAAAACTTACCTTTGAGCATCAGTGGCACATTCTTATCACACGGGACTCCATATGCTAACCTCCTATCATCCACCCCGCCCTTATACGGTGTGCGATATCCTCGTCAATCTCTCCATTCCCCTGGATAACCGACCCAAGGTACTTGAAACTGCCTCTCTTATGGTTGACCTGTGACCCAAGCCTTACGTCCATGCCTGCAACGCTCGACTCGGCGCTGAAATAGCACTCCAGGTATTATGTCTTCGTCCTGCTCAACTTGAAACCCTTAGACTCAAGGGTCCATCTCCAAACCTCCAGCCTCTCGTTAATGCTGCCTCGTGTCTCATCAATCAGAACTATGTCATCAACGAATAACATACACCACGAAACCTCCCCTTGAATATGGTATGTCAATACATCCATTACCAGTGCAAATAAGAACGGGTTGAGCGTAGATCCTTGGTGCAACCCCATACCAACCGAAAAATGCTCAGAGTCGCCTCCCATAGTCCTAACCTGAGTCTTAGCTCCATCATATATGTCCTTAATCGCCCTGATGTAAGAGACCAGCATACCTTTTGCCTCCAGGCATCTCCAAAGGACCTCCCTAGGTACCTTGTCATACGGTTTCTCCAGGTCAATAAACACTATGTGTAGATCCTTCTTCCTACCCTTGTATTGTGCCACCAACCTCCTAATAAGGTGGATAGCTTCTATAGTTGAACGACCCGGAATGAACCTGAACTTGTTATTGGATATAGACATCGTCCTTCTCACTATCACTTCCACCACCCTCTCCCAAACTTTTATGGCATGACACATTTCCCATAAAAATTGATACAAAATACTATAAAGATCATAATACAACCAATCATCCTAGTGTAACCACAATCTAACAAAAGTACATGATCTACTGTGAATGATATGTTAGGCATGCTAAAAAGAAGCCAACTTCAAACACACATGGAGACAAAGACATTATCAGATTATTGTTAGGAACCCAAACACTTGAATCATATGTCTTAAGGATATGGGGAGTACACAGTTCAAATCTGTAACAGTCTATGAGCACAGATACATTTTACTTAACAGCCTTCAATTACATTAGTCAAAGATTTGTTATGACTAAATCTTAACTTCTAGCATACATACAAGTTAGCAACTCCAATTGAAACTCCTTTAAGTATTAACAAAGATATATACTAACAATTTCAATTAAACTTCTAAGGAGTATTAGGATAGTGCAGATTAACAACTACAGTTAGAACTTCAGAAGAGTATTAACAGAGATACAAATCAATAACTAAAATTAGAACTTCTAAAAGGTATTAACAGGGTCACAGATTCACAATCTAAATTAGAACTTCTAAAGAGTATTAATAGAGTCTCAGGCTAACAATCATGTTTTACTTTAAAGCCAATGGCATGATTACCTCTTTCTAAGAGCTTTTGACTTAATATTAACCTCATTGGAGAACAAAACATACTATCATACTCAAACAGTAGCAAAAGAAGATTCACTTGAAGTTCACAAGTTAAGTCTAATTCATTCATGTGAGCTTAGTGAAGTTCTAAGGACAAAATGGACATGTATATCGTTATGGAAGGCAAGCAGAAGTACTGAAGAACAAGATGAGTGCAGGATATCCAAAAGAACACACACAGGAAATATTTAGCACGGTCATATTATTTCAAAATAAATAGAGTTTTATCATCATAGCATCAAGCTAACAGTGCCATTATATGAGTTTCCAAAAGGGGTAGGGGTATTATTACATTGGGGGAATCTTTTAAGCAAGTCAAGTATGGGATTTCAGGTATAGTGAAACCTAATTGTTGCACTTTAGCTCAACAAATGTAACATGAGAATTTGAATACATCTTATCCACACCTCATAGCTTAAGTTAAATATATAGCAATCTCAGATATACGTAAAAGTGAATCAAAGATCCAACTAGCTTAGGGCATGCTTACATAATGTGTTCAAGTAGTCATGAGCTCAATCAGATGATTAATAAACTTTTAAGAATCAACACAACCACAGAGGCATGTCAGGGAGATAAAAATGTTTTAAAAGTCATGAGCTAGTGTATCTAAACTAAGATGACAATCTGGTTTTCACCACTAAACAAGTGCATACTTTGTTTAAGTCTAGGTTATTAAATGAACCGTTATGAAATGCAAATAACACTCGAGGCATATTAGCATAACAGTCATAGTAGTATTAATAGAACATCAAGGAGGTCTGAAGGTAGATATCAGGAATATTTACGAAGTTCTTTAGTTGTTTTCAAAGTAAACTAGTTAACCAGTAGATATGAATCATTTGATGTTTATTAGTATCAACATATAGTTCTATTTCAATAATTTAAGGAACTCATGATTCTAGGAACAATTTATCAACCATATGTCATTAACAAACATACAAAAATAGTCAACCATAGCATATTATCAATATCATTACTTAGTAAAAGATAACAGAACAAGTCAGGCTCAACAATTCAAACAAAACAAGAGAAGGGTAGGGTCGAGGTTTTACTGACCTCCTTTAGGGCGGCAAACCAAGCAAATGCTCAAATTAGCAGTTTAGAAAACCAAAAGCTCAGACTTTCAATCAGTGAGCAAACTCAAAACCAGAGAGAGAGAGAGAGAGAGAGAGAGAGAGAGAGAGAGAAGCAGAGATTGAGTAAGAACTTGAACTTTGATCAAAACTTCCTAAACAATACTATACGATATATAAATTTCTCAGATGCTAGGTGGTAGTATTTAAGGCCCCTATTTATAGTAATCGTTGAAGCCTTTAGGTTTTCAATAGATTCAAACTAGATGGTGGAGTGTGACTATTACAAGGTGATGCAAGCAGAGGCAAGTGAAAATCAGAGAAACAGAGAGAAAATCAATAGTAGTTTTACTTGAGAAGAGGGAATGTGATTGTTAATGGCAAAACCCATCGGGAAATCCCCAGTGTCTAGAGGTCATTAAATTTGACTTCTGTACCTCGATTAATCATGATGAGGTTCTGAAATGTGCTTATACATGCTCCGATTTAACATAGCACAAAGGAAATTTGGAGACTCGAAGTTGCATCTTTGAGTCTTGGGGTTCGGATTCAAGGGATTTCGAAGTTCATCGGTGAAAAGGGAAAGGTTCAGGGAGCATTGCAGACATAGCAGACATGAGGGATGATTTCTTGATAGATTCATGACATTGCACGAATTTGTGCAAGGTCTTTAATTGATTTGAGCCTGTAAGGTTGAAAGAAAAGGGAGAGAAAGGGGAAAGGGAGGCGGCCGGGCTCGTGTGGGAATGATTAGGGTTTTGGGAGATAGGGGTGGTTGTCTCTAGGTTTAAGATAGGAGGATTGGATCTGGGCCGTTGATCATTTAGATCAACGGTTCTGATAATTTGGGACTAAATCGTTTTTAATGAGAAATTTTGGTGGATGTTAGATCCTTGTGATCCGACGACTAAGATTACATTCGCTGAATGTTTTTAAATTAAAGGAAAAGTGGAGTCAAAAATCATAGGCCGTTGATCTCAAAAACGGATGAGCGAGATTAATTGTGTTTATTTTGTATGTGTTGGAGATGGGTGACGTGGCAGGCTCCGATTGGTTTAAAAAGAATGGCATGGATTGCCAAGGTGCATTGGAGGGATTGTTTGGGTTGGGTCATTTCGGATTGGGCTCTTGTATTTGGGCTATAATTAATTTACAAAATGGTCAATATGTGTTTAATTGAAGAATTACAATCATAGCCCTTTAGCCTTTTAACCCCTTTTGAAATTAAATTAAATAAACTTAATTATTTTCAATAAAATATACTAGCAAAATTATAATTATCAAATATATTACTACTTATTGTAATTAATTATTTATAAAATACTTTATTTTATAAAATGTAACACTAATTCCGAATTATTAACACATTAATCTGTTTAAATAGAAATTAAGGAGTAATTTATTAAATTAATTATAAAGCCTATGTGACGTATATATAATTATTTTAATAATCTAAAAATAGTAAGCATGGTATATTTATAATTATTATAAAATTAAATTATTAACTTCAAAACCACTAATGCTTAATTAATTTTGTAAAAATAGATATTATTGATTGAAAATATTTTCAAAACATTCATTGCAAATTATAAAATAAATTAATTAATTTTAAAAGGGAGGGTCAAAATTGGCCGTCAACAATCCCCCAGGTCTCGTTCCTTCTACATGAACGCGACCAGACCGTCGCGAATGCGGAAGCCACTAGTCCTAGGCCTTCGCGAACACGACCCCAACTTCGCGAACACGAAGTACAAAACTTATCCAGTGATACGCTCAAATTACACCTAAATAAATCGTGTAAGGCGGTTGATGTCAAATATAATAACCCAACTAGGTTGGGGTCGAATCCCACAGAGAATAAGTGTAAAAGGATTACTTGAATAGTGTGAAACTCGACTTAAAGCGTAATTCTATTCCGTTAGCTTAAAAAGAGTGTTGTAATTATGTGTAGTAAAGAAGACTATTGTATTATGAGAATGTAATTAATTTGATTAAAGAAACCAAGGTTGTGTGTCCCCTTCAATGGAATGTAATGCTATCGGTGTTAATATGATATATTTCTAATGGAAAGATCTTTGATATGGAAATGGTTTCTAAGTGACTACTCAATATTTCCCAATGGTTGAGTAGTATTTTTTCTTTATGATTTTTCCAAATATGCAATTAAGAATAACCAATTTATGCCAAATAGAACCCACTTATTCCTAAGCGATTCTATTAAACAAGGTTTAAAGCCTTGAATTTTTTATATTCAATTCTACCAAACCCTAACCCACTTTTACAAGTAAAGAAAGAGTAATATGGAATTAGTTAATGTTTGCAACCACCAACAATAAATGAAACATGAGAAATTAATAAATATCAACCAACCATTACATATATATATATATATATAT
>AWOL01S0009660.1:0-32853 GCA_000715115.1 Nicotiana otophora | reverse complement strand
TATATATATATATATATATATATTCAATGGTGAACACTCATTAATATTACACTCATTTAGGGTCCACAACCTTAGTATTTAAAACTAGCTACTCATACTAAAATACAAAGATAAAACAATAATTAAAGTCATAAGTCTTACAAAAGTTCAAGATTCTCTCTTCAAAAGCTTCCATAAAAATGGAGTATTCAATGCCTTCAATGTAGCCCCTTTTTCAGACAAGATGACCCACAAAAACCATAGTAAATCTATTTATAGTGGACTAAAAGTCGGAGTCAAGATTGGATAAACATTTCCCCTGCAGAGCCCTTCTGCGACCGCATAATGGTCGCATATCATGTATACGGTCCGCATAATTGAAACGTGCATCGCATAATTGCAGGTCTTGAAGCCCAGTTCTCCATCGCATTTCGGTTCTGCAGTCTGCATGGCAATTATGCGACCGCAGACTTCATCGCAAAAGTGTTAATCCAAATTTCCTGTTGCGCTTGTGCGGTCATTATATGGTCCGCAGAAATGCTATGCGATCACATAATGGACTGTATAATCTTCTTCTTCAGTTCCCAAAAGAACTGCTTCAGTCTGCGGTGGGTTTGCGGTCCGCACATCACTTATGCGGTCGCAGACCTGCCGCATTTCTACCCTTTTTTGGATTTTTGACTTCTTGTCCATGTTTTTGATTCTTCAAGTCTCGTGCACTACAAAACACCAAAAATTCAAAAGAATTAATTAAAACTTCTTTGAAAGGTGAGCTAAAGTCTATGTAATTGGTATCAAAAGTGCCGAAATTCTACAGCACATCAACACCCCCAACTTAGATTCTTGTTTATCCTCAAGCAACTAAAATAAAATTATCCTATCCTATACTACTTCTATTTACGACATATCACAAAACAGAAGTGATTGTAGATGGTTTTTGACTATCAGCTAACAAGCATGTAACTTCTTTTATTTACCCTTCGTGGAAGACAACGATAATTTAACAATTCGACTAATCAACTTGTGAACTTCGAGCCTCAACCAAAATGACAGAATGCTACCCACAGCTAAGTGTGCACTTGTATTCTACCTCAAGAACCTAACTTCTACTAAATCTTGCAATTCATGCGTGCTCACAACAAAGAAAATCCCCAACTCACACATATGTACAAGGGATGCAATCAAACACTCTTGCACTCAGAACGAAAGTTGCATGCTACAAGTATCAGTCCATATGCTTGCCCTTATTTTAACTCGCTGCTATCTTAGGAATGATTGGTTGTAGATCACCAAGGACTTTTCACGGGTTGTAATGTAGGCTTCGGGATGGGTTGGATGAATATTTAGGAATGTTGTGGCTATACCCTCCTTGAACTCTACATACACTTCGCTTTTTTACTATATAGCACTTATTGACCTCGCGTTACCGACATAGAACCACCTCAAAGTATTTTTTTTTAGTATCTACAATACTCCACTAATTTTCTCTTCTCTTTTTTTGAATTTACAATTGTTTTTTTTTCTATTTGGAGCTTGAGTATCTTCTCATATATAACTTTGAGGTTTTTGTTGTTTTGTTTTCTTCTACACATAGTAGTCAACCTTACCAATTTTCACTTTATTCTGGCACCCCCAAGTTAGGCTTTTAGCCTCATTCCTAATCATTCAAGGAAGGATGGGTTCAAAAGAAGGGATCATTTCACAAGGGGTAAAGGTTTGTAATGTGGTATCCAAATAAAAGGTTAAAGGCTCAACAGGGGTAATTGGGGTAATTTATGTACCAGGGAGGTCAATTTGATCAAAATTAGCTAGCAGTCACAAAGAGAGCCTAAGATCATTTCAGCACCCAATCATTTAGCTGAGAGTTGCACTAAGAAACCAACCGGGCAAGTTCTAGACATCACAAGTTAAGCATATGCATTATTTATACAAATCCTCACTCACAACGCATGCACTGTTCATCTCAGCATAGTTTCAGCCCTCAAGTGAATGCAAGGCAACTCAAAGCTTCATCACATGATATTTAAGATTCCGAGCAAGCAAAACGTCAAAGAGCGAGCCTCGAGTTCACAAGAATGACTAACCATTATATATATATATATATATATATAGAAGGGTGCAATTTATTCACAAACATTTGTTACATGCTTGAAGCTAGAACAATCAACACCAAACAAGTCAAAACATTCCGTGCTACTGTCGTGGTTCTACTATTACACCCTTGGAAAAGAACCCGGCGAAGAAAACCCAAGGGGAATTCATTGCTAACTACCAATCTATACTACTAAAGTGAAGTGTTTATGTACACGTTTCACACAAAATATGACTACCCCACCCCCAACCAAAAATCATGAATTGTCCCCAATGCATAGAGAATGTAAAAGAAACATTTAGGGGCTTCTTGGGGCGCACTAGGCGCTAGGAGGGGCTGAAGCATCCGGGGCAGCTGTGGGGTCAACTGTCGGTACTGTGGAACCAACAGGTGGAACCTCAGCCTGTGTGGTAGTCTTGGAGGCTAGAAAAGGAAGCTCCACCTACTGTGAGGCTGGGTTTGGGACCTAGGAGCTGCTAGCCTCTCCCAGTGAAGGTTGTGCGGTCGATGGATGTGCCTTGGCGACCATGTTCGCAAGAGAGTGTGCAATTGCTGTCTATACATCTGCTTCCTCTTCGTCCTGTGCATCTGTAGAAACATCCACTTGCTTGCCCCTATTGTCCCATTGACCCTCAGTATCCTCAACCAATGCCTCCTCATCAGTTTCCTCGTCTTCAGTATCTCCCTCATCAGACTTCCCTTTCGACTCTCCGGATCCCTCCTCTGAAGGAGTGTCAATGTGTATAACGCAATCTAGAGCCTTTGACGTCTCAGTACCCTGGGCCTCCGAAGTTGTCATAAGGTTTGTGAAATCCAACTCGAAGCTCAGAATAGAGGTGCAAGTACCCTGCTCGCCTTCCTCCGGGAGAAGGGAGGTCAAGTCAAACTCCAAATTCTGCATCTTGTGCAGCTCTGATTTCAACTCAGCGACATCTTTCTTGAGTTGAGGCATATCTCCAGCTTCGCCTCTCTCGACCCTCTCAAGTAGCACTTTCAAGTGCTTTAGGCGATCTTCATAGGATTGGTGTTGTTGTTGAAGAACGCTCACTGAGGCTTGGATAGGGGCTAATGCTTGCCGGATAAGAGTTGGGAGTTCCTTTGTCAGTTGGTCTACCTTGGCATTGGCATGTTGGGCTAGTAGACCCATCTTTGATAGAGCTGGTAAGGCAGCAGGTGGCTGTGCAGTGGTTGGCTTAGGAGTGGCTGGTGCATGGGGGTGTCAGGTAGTGAGGGGGCATCAGGTGCTGCTGAGTATTATGAGGAGGGAGTGACGTCTCTGGTTGGTTGTCCGTCTCCTTGTTTGCTGCATCACTTATCCGAGTGATGTCAATATCTTGAAGAGCTTTCTCAATGCGGTCATATTTGGGGATAGGAGGCACTTCCACGGCTTTACACAAAGTAGCGATCAAACACGGGAAGGGGAGTGATGTTTGTCTTTGGTTTTCTCTGATCCCAAGCTCCCTGAATATAATCTCTCCCACATCAACCTTGATACCCGTCATGATGCATGCAATGAGGATTGCATTTTCGATGTTTATGTCAGTTTTATTTCTAGTAGGCATCAGACGGGAGCAGACAAAACTGAGCCAATATCGTCCCTCCAGGGTGAGATCCCGCTTGTAAATCTTTTAGTGCGGCTCAATCCAGGAGGGGGTCCCCTTGGCTATGACAGAAGCAAGCCAGGCACGCTCGTATTCCTTGTTGGTGATTTTGGTATCAAACTCAGCCGTGCCTGACGACCAATCCTCAAAATATAGGCCATTGATGGTAGCGGCATCATAAAGTACTTGGACCCCTCGAACTTAGACAGATTGCAAGAATACCTTGTTCCTCTTCTGCTCAGCATTCTTGGAGGCAACATAAGCAGCATAGAAATTACTCATAAGTGTCTCATTATACTCATCCGGGACTTCAGTGAAGAACTCCCATTACCTCTTCTTAATGTTCTCTATCACATGAGGGTAGTGCTCTTTCAGACCGTTTAGACTTAGCTTCTTCTCCTCAAGAATCTTTGTCTTTTCTATCCCGTCTTTGTATAGGTTCCACGAGCTTGCGACCCCAAATCTAAGATCTTCCCCACTCTTCCGGTGTGTTTCAGCCTTTAGGTCAACGGATAGCATGAGGTCAGTATGTGCCTCCTCCTCTTAAGACTGTGAGGAGTGCTCAGAAGTGTTGCAGGCTATTTCAGGCCTTGGACATTTGGATTATTGTGACTATTGGCTCAGGGCAGCAGCCCTGTTTCTTTCCTTGAGCGGGTAGTGATCGCACTGCAAGAGACTTCTTTGGTGCCATTCTTGTCAATGAAACAGTGTGTGAGTGGTTGATATAGCATAGGAATCATATTGAGAGAAAATGAATGAAGCAAAAAGCTTTTGCGATGAGTTATGCGATCGCATAACCACTATGTGAACCGCATACCCATCGCATAATTACAACACCTACGAGGCAAAATAATTTTGCGATCGCGAAAAGGGTCGCAGAATATGTTATGTGACCGCAGAATGGTTGCATTTCTGTTCACCATATGGCCAATTTATCTGTCCCAGTGTGCAGCAAGTTCACGGTCCGCGAAATAAGTCTGCTATCGCAAACTCAATCACAGAATCCCTTTTCATCATGCCACCTAGGGCTCTAATTTGTGACGACTCTGTGGACCGCAAATAAATTATGCGAACCGCAAAGATCTTCTTCCTCAGTCAAAAGGGTCAACCCACTCACACACAGAATTCCTAACACTCAAATTGAGAAATTACCCACCCAGATCCCCACTGCAAAGGGTTGAGAGGAAGGGGGAAAGGAGGGGGTTCGAGCATATGATATTATTAAACATAATTAAGAAAAGAGGGAGGAAAATTACATACCAGATATCTGAGCTATTGAAGAATTCGGTACGAGATATGAACCAGGTGAGTTCTCTATGCAATTCTGATCCTTTTTGTGTGATTACAACAACAACAACAACAACCCAGTAGAATCCCATTAATGGGGTCTGGGGAGGGTAGTATGTACGCAGACCTTACCCCTACCATCCAGTGTTTTTGGTCATTTCTTTTTCTTCTCTTTGTTTTGTGTTTTTTATTTTTGTTCTTGTTGTTTAGTGCTTATGTATGAGTGAGAGTGAAGGTGCGACTAGTTTGTGAAAGGTCTAGGGTTTTGTACCTGTGCATTTTGCGGCGGGCAAGTGAATCGCATAACACATTATGCGGTCGCATGTGTTATGCGATGGATTAATGACTGGGTCAGCTCAACATCACTTTGCGATGCGTTCTGCGGTCGCATAGTTGTTACGCGGTCCGCAGAAAATGAAATCTTACCGTATTTTTGGGGACCCAACTTGCCATTTTTTTCTGACTGTGTCTGCGACCACTATGCGGTTCGCAAAGTCATTATACGACCGCATAGTTGCCGCAAACCATAGACCCTTCTTTTCTTGATTTACCTCAGTCCGTGCACCCTGTTCATGGTATTTTGGGCTACCTGTATTCTAACACACACGTCAACCTGCTCAACAATAACAACTAAACCTACAGAAATGAAAAACTAACAAAAAGAATATTACCACACATGGGTTGCCTCCCAAGAAGCGCTTGATTTAACGTCACGGCACGACGATGTTGACCCCGTTTGGGCTACTCAGTGGTGGGGGTTGGTGTAGGACTATCCTTGAGATCAAATTGTTCTACCAAGTGCCTTTCTCCTGTGGCGCCGAGGTAGTGCTTGACCCGTTGGCTATTTACTTTGAAAGTTTGAATCCCGTCCTCTGACTCCAATTAAATAGCACCATAGGGGGACACTTTCACAATGTTGAACGGGCCAGACCATTTGGATTTTAGTTTGCCAGAGAATAACTTGAGTCTTGAGTTGAAGAGTAAGACCAAGTCACCGGATTTGAATTCCCACTTCAAAACCTTCTTGTCATGAAAAAACTTCATTCTCTCATTATGCATGGCTGCACTCTCATAGGCATGGAGACGGAATTCTTCCATCTCATTGAGTTGTGTCATTCTTAGGTTAGCAGCTTCGGCCCAGTCAAGATTCAACTTTTTCAAAGCCCACATGGCTTTGTGTTCAAGCTCCACTAGCAATTGACACGTCTTACCAAAAACCAAATGGTACGGTGAGGTGCCAATGGGAGTCTTAAATGTTGTGCGATATGCCCACAACGCATCATCTAGCTTCCTTGACCAGTCAATCTAGTTTGCATTAACATATTTTGCTAGGATATATTTGATCTCCCTGTTGGAAACTTCAACCTGACCACTCGACTGAGGATAATAAGGTGTGGCCACATTATGCTTGACGCCATACTTTTCGAGCAGCTCGGTGAAAGCCTTGTTGCAAAAGTGAGAAACACCATCACTAAGGATGGCCCTAGGGGTACCAAACCGCATAAATATGTTCTTCTTCAAGAATGAGGTCACACTCTTTGCCTCATTGTCGGGCAAGGCGATTACCTCGACCCATTTGGAGATGTAATCCACAGCCACCAAGATATATGTCATGCCATATGAGCTCACGAAGGGACCCATGAAGTCTATCCCCCACACATCAAAGATATCGACTTCCATTACAAAATTCATAGGCATCTCATGTCTTTTAGAAACTGAGCATTGTCTTTGACATGACCATTTGATTTGCGTCTTGGTAGATCGATGGCCAATAGTAGCCACATTCAAGCACTTTTGTCGCCGTCCGATTTCCTCTATGATGGCCCCCTACCGGGGAGTCATGGCATTCCTTGAGAATTGGCATTACCTCATCTTCCGGAACACACCGCTAAATGATGTTTTCGACACAAATACGGAACAAAAAGGGTTCCTCCCAATAGTATTGCCTACACTCCCGCAAGAACTTTTTCTTTTGATAAGGTTCCAATCTATCGGTAACAAGGTCACTAACCAAAAAGGTAGCGATGTCGGCATACCAAAGAGCGAATGTGCTAGACAATGCCAATATGTGCTCATATGGAAAGGCATCATTGATTTCAAGGTCTTCTTTTGGTATCCCCGCCTCTTCAAGCCTAGATAGGTGATCCGCAACTTGATTTTCTGTCCTTTCGATCCTTGACTTCAAAGTCAAACTCTTGCAACAAAAGGACCCACCTAATAAATCTTGGTTTGGAATCCTTCTTTGCCATAAGATAGCGGAGAGTAGCATGATCGGTGTAAACTATCACTTTGAACCCCAACAGATAGGCCCAAAATTTTTCAAAAGCGTAGACAATGGCAAGCAGTTCTTTCTCAGTCACAGTATAATTCATTTGAGCGTCATTGAGTGTCTTGCTTGCATAGTATATAGGATGAAGTATTTTGTTATGTCGTTGACCAAGTACCGCCCCAATAGCTACACCACATGAGTTCAAATGGAAGGGACCAATCAGGTGTAAAACTAATAGGTGTCATGGTGAGCTTTTCCTTCAATTCCTCAAAATCTTTGAGACACTTATCGTCAAATACAAACTTTGCATCTTTTTCAAGGAGCTTGCACATGGGATTTGCAAGTTTGGAGAAGTCCTTGATAAAACGCCTATAGAAACCGGCATGCCCCAAAACACTTCAGACACCTTTTACTGAAGTGGGTGGAGGAAGCTTAGAAATGATTTTGATCTTTGCCCGGCCAACCTCTATGCCTTGTTTGGAAATTTTGTGGCCCAAAACAATGCCCTAATTCACCATGAAGTGGCACTTCTCCCAGTTTAGCACAAGGTTTGTTTCTTCACATCTTTTAATAACTTGTCTAACATTATCAAGACAATGCTCAAAGGAATCACCCACTACAAATAAGTGATCCATAAACACCTCTAGGAAATCTTCCACCATGTCCAAGAAGATTGACATCATGCACCGTTGAAAGGTAGTCGGGCAAATGGCATACGGCTAAAGGCAAAAGTCCCATATGGGCATGTGAATGTTGTCTTCTCTTGAACTTCCAAGGCGATGTTAATTTGGTTATAGCCGGAATATCCATCCAAGAAGCAATAGAATGACCTTCCCGCTAGCCGATCAATCATTTGATCAATAAAAGGCATAGGGGAATGGTCTTTGCAATTAGCACTGTTGAGCTTCCGGTAATCCATGCAAACTCCCCACCCAGTCAATGTTCTCGTTAGGATGAGCTCATTTTTGTCGTTTCACGGTCATGCCTCCTTTCTTTGGAACACATTGCATCGGACTCACCCAAGAACTATTGGCAATGGGGTACACTATCCCGGTATCTAACCATTTGATGATTTCTTTCTTTACCACGCTAGGTTTGCTCTCTTGCTCCAATTGTATCTTGTGCTCATAAATTCTGACGGGAATCCCTCGGATGTCCACTATTGTCTACCCAATGGTATGTCGGTGCTCCCTTAGGACATTCAACAAATGATCTACATGCACATCATTCAACAAAGAAGAAACGATTACCGGTAAAGTGTCATTAGATCCAAGAAATTTATACCTTAAGTTTGGTAGAAATGGCTTGAGCTCAAGTTGTGGCGGCTCAATGATTGAAGGCTTGGCGGGAGGAGTGACTTTATTCTCTAAGTCAAGAGAAAATTTCTTTGGTGCATAAGTGTAGGACCCAAGTCCTTCTAATGCATTCACCGATTTCATGTACCCCTCCATGTCTTCACCATCAAAATTCACCAATATAGTCGCCAAAGCCTCACCAAGGCATTCTTATTCCATCTTTATCTCGATTGCGTCTTCTACCTCATTAACAACATCAATGACTAAGATGCTTTTATATGCATGTGGAAACTTCATACCCTTACTCGCTTAAAAAGTGACCTCTTCATCATTAACTCTGAATTGGATCTCATTTTGTTTTGAATCCATAAGTGCTCTTCCGGTAGCAAGGAATGGTCTCCCCAAGATGATAGGGATTTCTTTATCAATAGCACAATCTAGGATTACAAAGTCGGCAGGTAGGAGGAACTTTCCCTCTGGTCTCTTGATTGAACGATCGGCCATTTGTAACCTCATACTTGTAGTCCTCGCGATACCTAACCCCGCTTGATTGTAAATGGCAAGAGGCATTAACTTGATGCTAGCCCCATTATCATAAAGAGCTCTTACAAAATCTCGCAACCCAATAGTATATGGAATGGTAAAAGCTCCCGGGTCTTCTTTCTTTTGAACGGTAGTTGTTACAATAATGGAAATAACCCGGTGAGTCACATTTACCACTTCATTCTTAGTGGTTTTCTTCTTGGTAATCAAGTCCTTCAAGTATTTAGCAAAACCCGGCATCTCTTGAAATGCTTCCATAAATGGAATATTCACCGATAATTGCTTGAGAATGTCATAGAATTTCTCGAGTTTGCTATCATCAACCCTCCTAGCAAGTCTTTGAGGGAAAGGAGGGGGAGGTCTAGGAATTTGTGCTAGAGCTTTTGGTGCCTCTTTCACCTTTTTCTTGACCTCTTCACGGTTCACTTCTTGGACTTTCACTTCCTTTGGGAGTTTTTCAACTTCAACAACAACTGGCACACCTCAACTTGTGCCTCAACCTTTTGTTCAAGATATTCTATTTCAACCAGTTGTTCATTCTCTCCTTGAAGTATTTTCCCACTTCGAGCTGTGATTTCCATACAATGAGAAGTCTAACTACTCCCATTACCTTTTGGAATTGCAATTGTGTCACTTGGGAGAGCGCCCTTTTTCTTCAGAGTTTGCTCTCTTGATAGATCTCTCATTTGCATTTCTAACTTTTATATGGATGCGGTGGGGGACCCTACAAGCTCGGTCATGTTCTTCATTGAAGTATCATTTCTTTCTTGATTTTGCAATACTCTTTCAAGCATGTTCTTTAATTTGGACTCACTTGAAGAACTTTCCTTCCAATGTGAAGAGTTAGAGTATTGCCTCTTTGGCAGAACATAGGGGTCTGAACTTCGATTTGAATAGTTGTTGTTGTTGTTACTCCAATTGCCTTGATTTGAACTACATTGATCATTTTGCCACCGTTGATGACCTTGCCCTTGCGGGTTAGGCCTTCATTGATTTTGTTGTCTGGTACCTTGGTAGGATTGTCTTTGGTAACCACCTTGAGAGTTGTTGACATAATTTTCTTTCTCGCAATCCTCATTTGACAAGGGTTGCACATCTTCCACAGCATTTACCTTTTTTGTTTGGCTTTCAGTGAACATCTTGGTCAACATATTGATGTTGGTAGCAGGCCCGGCAATCACTTGTTCTCTCTCTTGGTTCTCCTTAATCGTGTTGGTCAAGGAGGGAGTAACATATGCAATTCCACCCGAAGTGTCCTCCAAGTGCCAAGCTTGATTATGTTTTTCCATCTTATCGAGAATTTGTGTGACCCTTGTAAATGTTTTATCCATGAAAGATCCATCCGCGGCATTTTTGGCTACGGATTGGTTCAAAGGATCCAAGCCCATGTAAAACTTCTCCAACAAGATGTTGTCCGGAAAACCATGATTTGGCGACCTCACTAGATATAGCTTGAATCGATCCCATGCCTAGGTGCTCCCCTAATAGTTGCTTAAAGAAGAAACTATTATCCCGGAACTCGGACTTCTTGATTTGCAGGAACCATTTAGCTAGGAAAGCTCGAATGAGTTCAGGCCAAGAGTGAACAGAATTAGGTGGTAGATTTTGGATCCATTTCCTTGCCTCTCCAGCTAGTGAGTATTTGAATACCCTCAGTCTTAGGGCATCATCGGACACGTTGTTCTTCTTGTGCATCGCACACACACCCAAGAAGTTTCTAAGATGTTATGTCGGATCATCAACGGTGGAATTTCTGAAAAATTCCTCTGGTTTAAGCATGAGAAATGAATAAATATCAACCAACCATTACATATAGATTCAATGGTAAACACCCATTAACATTACACCCATTTAGGGTCCACAACCTTAGTATTTAAAACTAGCAACTCATACTAAAATACAAAGATAAAATAATAATTAAAGTCATAAGGCTTACAAAAGTACAAGATTCTCTCTTCAAAAGCTTCCAAAAAAATGGAGTATTCAATGCCTTCAATGTAGCCCTTTTTCAGACAAGATGACCCACAAAAACACTAGTAAATCTATTTATAGTGGAATAAAAGTCGGGGTCAAGATTGGACAAAAATGCCCCTACAGAGCCCTTCTGCGACCGCATAATGGTCGCATACCATGTATGAGGTCCGCATAATTGAAACATGCATCACATAATTGCACGTCTTGAAGCCCAGTTCTCCATCGCATTCTGGTTCTGCGGTCCGCATAGCAATTATGCGACCGCAAACTTCATCGCAAAAGTGTTAAGCCAAATTTCCAGTTGTGATTGTGTGGTCATTACGCGGTCTGCAGAAGTGTTATGTGACCACATAATGGACCGCATAATCTTCTTCTTCAGTGCCCAAAAGAACTGCTTCAGTCTGCGGTGGGTTTGCGGTCCGCACATCATTTCTGCGGTCGCAGACCTACCGCATTTTTGCCCTTTTTTGGATTTTTGACTTCTTTTCCATGTTTTGGTTCTTCAAGTCTCGTGCACTACAAAACACTAAAACTTCGTAAGAATTAACTAAAAATGCTATGAAAGATGAGCTAAAGTCTATATAATTGGTATCAAAAGTGCCGAAATTCTACGGCACATCACCCAGCCCCAACTACATTATCACAAACGTGAGGCCTTCTCCGTGTTCGTGGAAAAGGAAACAAGAACAACATTTTCTGCAATTTCGGACTTAGCTCTGGGTGGTCCGAAATACACCGGAGCCACCCGGGACCCCATCCAAATACACCATCATGTCCATAAACATAATACGGACCTGCTCGAAACCTTGGAACACATAAAGCAACATCAAAATTAAGAACGCACCCCAAAACAAAATTAATCAACGTATGTACTTCAAACTTCTTCAACTAGCTTCGAATGCGACGAACCATACTTTGACAACTCGGAATGACGTCAACTTTTCTCGGACAAGTCCTAAATCACCACACAAAACTATTCCCAGGCTCAGAATTCCAAACAGACATCGATAAGACCAAAGTCTACCTCAAACCAAATTTAAGAAACTCTAAAACCTTCAAGGCGCCAACTTTCAACATTGAGCACTAAAACACTCCCGTATAACCCCGAAACTCGATTAGAGAACAAGCACAAGTACAAAATCATCATACGAACCTATTGGAACTATCAAATCTAAGTTTTGAAGTTGTTTACTCAAAATGTTGACTCAAGTCAAGCTTGGCCACCTTTGGCCACTATTAAGGAACTAAGTGTTCCGATTTCAACTCGAACCCTTCCAAAACAAAATCAACGATCCCCGCAAGTCATAAAATAGTAAAAGACAATACGGAGAGTCTTAAATAGGGGAACGGGGAACTAAAAAGCAAAACGATTGGTCGGGTCGTTACATTCTACACATCTTAAACAAACGTTCATCCTCGAACGGGTCTAGAATCATGCTTGGAATGATGAATAAGTGTGGATATCTGCTCTGCATGTCCTCATCGGTCTCCCAAGTCGCCTCCTAAACTAGTTTACTCCTCCACTAGACCTTTACCGTAGAAATGTTCTTAGCAACCTCCCCAACTCACCTCAACACCTTGAATGGGACAATAAACCTCGGACTCAATTTGCCCTACTTTTCGAACCTCATGATACCCTTCATTGACGAGACTTTCGAGAGAACTTTCTCTCTAACCATAAATGATACGCTTTCTGATCCGCGTAACTCTTCTGTCTGGACTGTGTTGTGTAAAGTCGCTCCTAAATCAACCTTACCTTATCCAAGGAATACTTTACCAAATCAGTGCCATATAACCTAGCCTCGCTGGGCTCAGACCAACCGATGGGGGAACGACATTGTCGACCATATAAAGCCTCAAATGGAGCCATCCCGATGCTAGACTGATAAATATTATTATAAGAAAACTCGGCCAATGGTAAGAATCGATCCCACTGCCCTCTGAAGTCAATCGCATAATCTCTGACCATATCTTCCAGAATCTGAATTATCCGCTCTAACTGCCCGTCGGTGTGCAGATGAAAGGTTGTGTTAAGATCTACCCGGGTACCCAACTAACTTAGTACTGCTCTTCAGAAATGTGAAGTGAACTGAGGGCCTCTATTTAAAATGATGGAAATAGGCACACCATGTAACCAAACGATCTCATGTATATAAATCTGGGCCAACCTCTTTGAAGAGTACGTAGTCACAACCGGAATATAGTGTGCCAACTTGGTCAGTCTGTCGACAATGACCCAAACAACATCAAATTTCCTAAACATCCGCGGCAACCCAACTACGAAGTCCATAGTGATGCGCTCTCACTTCCACTCCGGTATAACCATCTGCTGAGGTAGGCTACATGGCCTCTAGTGCTCATACTTAACTTGCTGACAATTCAGACATCTCGCCACATACTCTACTATGTCCTTCATCCGCCGCCACCAGTAATGCTACCTCAGGTCACGATATATCTTCGTAGCATCTGGATGAATAGAATATCGCAAATTGTGTGCCTCCTCTAGAATCATCTCACTAAGGCCATCAACATTATAAACACATAGCGATCCTGGAGTCACAAAACACCATCATCATCGATAGTAACCTATTTGGCACCGCCCTGTAGCACTCTCTCTCTAAGAACTAAGAAGTGTGGATCGCCGTAGTGACAAGCCTTGATCCGTTCAAATAAGGAAGACTGAGCCGCAATATATGAAAGAACTCGACTGGGATCTGAAATATCCAACCTCACAAGTATGTTAGCTAAGAACTGAAGTTTCAAAGCCAATGGACTCTCCTCTGCTGAAATGAATGTCAAACTACCCATACTCTCAGCCTTTCTACTCAAAGCATCCAGAACCACTTTTGCCTTGCCCGAATGATAAAGGATGGCAATATCATAATCCTTCAGTAACTCAAGCCACATGCGCTGCCTCGTATTAAGATCCCTCTACTTAAACTAATGTTGCAAACTATGGTGATCAGTGTAGACCTCGCACGACACCCCATAAAGATAATGCATCTAAATCTTGAGAGCACAAACTATTGCGGCCAACTCCAAATCATGTACGGGGTAATTCTTCTTGTAGGGCTTCAGCTAACGTGAAGCATATGCAATAACTCACTCCTCCTGCATCAACACACAACCTAAACCAACGCGTGAAGCGTCGCAATACATAGTATACATCCCTGAACTGGAGGGCAACACTAACACCGGTGTTCTAGTCAATTCGATCTTGAGATTCTGAAAGCTCGCCTCGCAATCATCGGACTATTTGAATGGAACTCTCTTCTAGGTCAATCTAGTCAAAGGAGATGCAATGGATGAGAAACCCTCCACAAACCGACGATAATAACCCGCTAGCCACAAGAAACTTCTGATCTTGTTCGTTGTTGTAGGACAATCCCAACTCTGAATTGCATCGATCATCCTGGGAGCCACCTTAATACCCTCATTTGATACACCATGACCCAAGAAAGCCACGAAATCTAACTAGAACTCACATTTGGAGAACTTACCATATAGCTTATGTTATCGCAAGGTCTGAAGCACAAATCTCAAATGTTGCTCGTGCTCTTCCATACCACGTGAGTAGATAAATATATTGTCAATGAATACACTGACAAATGAGTCAAGATATGGCTTGAACACCCGATTCATCAAATCCATAAACGTCATCGGGGAATTAGTCAAGCCGAAGGACATCACTAGAAACTTATAACGTCCATATCTGGTCTGGAAAGTCATCTTCAGAACATCCAGAGCACAAATCTTAAACTGATGATACCCATACCTCAAGTCGATCTTAGAAAACACCCTAGCACCCTATAACTGATCAAACAAATCATCAATGTGCGATAACGGGTACTTATTCTTAATGGTAACTTTGTTCAACTAGAGGTAATTAGCACATCTACATACTCCCATCCTTCTTCTTTACAAATAATACCAGTACACCCCAAGGCGACATACTTGGCCTAATGAACCTCTTCGCGAGCAACTCCTCAAGTTATTCCTTCAACTCCGTCAACTCCTTCAGAGCCATGTGGTACTGTGGAATAGAGATAGGATGTGTGCCTGGCACCAAATCAATACTAAAATTGATATCACGATCTGGTGGCATGCGTGGTAGATCTGAAGGAAATACATCAGAGAACTCCTGCACCATGGGCACTGAATCAATCGCAGGAGTCTCCACAGCAGTATCCCGAACGTAAGCTAGATAGGCCAAAAAACCCTTCTCGACCATATGTCGAGCCTTCAATAAAGAGATAACTCGGATAGATATACTGATAGATGAACCCCCTCCACTCCAGTCTCGGAAACTCTGGCATCGCCAAAGTAACAGTCTTGGCATGGCAATCAAGAACGACATGGTACGGAGACATCTAGTCTATGCCCAGGATGACCTCAAAGTCGATCATATCAAGCAATAGAAGATTTGCTCTAGTCTTATAGCCAGAGAAAGCCACTACACAGGACTAGTAAACCTGACCTAGAACAACATAATCACCCACTAGCATGGACAAATATACAGGAACACCCAAGGACTCACGAGAGACATCCAGATAAAGAGCGAATAGAGATGACACATATGAATATGTGGACCCTGGATCAAATAGTACTGAAGCATTCCTACCGCAGATAGAAATAATACTTGTGATCACGGCGTTAGAGGCAACTATATCTGGTCTGGGTGGAAAGGTATAAAACCTAGGCGGAGAGCCACATGGCTGGCCTCCACCTCTAGGGAGACCCCTACCCACCTACCATTCACCTCTGATGGCTGGACAGGCGATGCAGTAGCTGGTGCGGTGATCATGAGCTGATGGCCCTGCTGTACTGCCCTGGCCCAAAGCCTGGGGCAAAATCTTCTCACATGACCAAGCTTTCCACATCATATCAACCTCTCGGTACGGAAGACGACTAACTTTGGGTCTGACCCTGATGACCTGAATACCCACTATAAAAAACCCAAAATAGTCGGTAGACGGTAGGAGCTCTTTGGAATGGCGCTGAAGTAGGGCCGCGTCGGGGCACTCTGAGCAAGCGGTGATGTTGAATACGTGGGCCTGTTGGACTGACCCTTCATGAGCTGACCTCTGCCCCCAGATGGGGCGCCACTGAATCCTGTAGAATGTTGAGGCCTATTCTCCCCCTCGTATACAATTGGCCCTAGCTATGGATACCCTCGATCCTCCGAGCTACCTCCTTAGCTTGCTCGTAAGAAGTTCCCATCTCAACCTATCAGGCCATAGTAACTCGGATACCACAATGCTAGCCTGCAATAAACCTCTACACTCTCTTTGCATCTGTGGTGAGTATCATAAGTACATGGCAAGACAACTCAAAGAATCTCACTTCATAATCGGTCACAGACATCTGACCCTGCTAAAGCCGCTTGAATTGACACCATAGCTCTTCCCTCAAAGAGGGTGGAATATACCTATCCAAAAATAGGCATTTGAACTGGTACCAATTCAAGGGAGGTGAACCTGCTTGACTGCTACAAAGATAGGACCGCCACCATCTACGGGCCCTACCCTCCAGCTGAATGTGGTAAAGTCTAATTCATTGAACTCCAATACCCACATGTTGTGTATCCTGTCCCTGCAACGATCAATAAAGTCTTGTGGGTCCTCATGTCACTCACCGCCAAAGACATGAGGAGGCAACCTGGTCCATCTGTCCAGCGGCTTCAACTGCTCAACAGTCATAGCTGGTCTGAGCTCTAGCATAGCCGCTACAATTGGCTGGTAATGCTCATGGGGTCTGATAAATGGCAACAATGTGCCCTGTAGATGAAGAACGAGAAGTTTCTTAACACCTCTATAGCCTATCGAAGATAAGTACGAACATCTCCGCACTTATCTGCAAGACTCTATTAGGCATGCTCAAGACTTGTGAGACCTATGTGAACCTATGCTCTGATACCAAGTTCTCACGACCCAATTCCCACTTCCGATCGTGATGGCGCCCAACGTGGTCGTTAGGCAAGCCAGCAGTGAACTATTATTTGTAAAGTCATAAATTTTTATTTAATAGAGAAACTAAGAATAAAATAGTCATGGTGATGTAAAGCATAAAACAAAACATAAGAGTGAGGTGGTGAAATTAATATGCAAAAACCATAAATATCTATTAGAAATTTGCATAACCCGATGTCACAAGTGCACGAGCAATCTAGTAGAATATACAAAACTCTCTACAACTGTTGTCTGAAATAAAATAGATAGATAGTAAATACAACAAGAGGAGACTTTGCGGCTGCAGAACAAAGCATGGAAAGCAGCTCACCACTAGGCTTCTGGATAGCGTGGATGCATGCCTGATCGGATACCCGATGTACCTGCCTTAGTACCTGCACACTTTGTGCAGAAGTGTAGTGTGAGTACATAAACAACATGTACCCAGTAAGTATCTAGTCTTACCTAGAAGAAGTAGTGATGAGGGATCGACATCGACACTTAATAGAGGTCAATATATAGAGAGCATGAATTAAAGCTAAGCATGAAATACAACAGTAACGATAAATTAAGAAGCAATGAATAAGTGATTCTTTATCAAATTACCAATCTAAGATCCCCGAAACTCACATGCCAATTTCAACAAATATGGTCTATCAAGTAGTCACAAATTCTCAAGTAATGAAGTAAATATCAAGTATAATCAGACTCTTAGTGACATCACGCACAAGTTATGTCGAGGTCGTACGGCCTGATCTATAATAATCGTGTACATACACTACTGAGATCGTATGGCCTGATCCATAGATGCATCTCATTATATATAAATATCGCTGAGCTATTCGGCCCGATCCATAGGAATCGGGAAACTCTTCATACTACAGAACATACGTTTACAACACCAAAATAAGCACATAAAGGAACATAAATTTTCTGTCAATAATCAAATATTCCTCCAAAACTCAAAGTAACGAAGCTCGTTCTAACATAATCTCTAATCAAGTTTTACTTATTAAGACAAGTAATTAAACTAACAAGTTGGGTTCAAATAGTATAAGTATTGCATAATATAGTCCTATGTCTACTAGACATAACATGATTTTAGCTATGTACGGACTCTCGTTACTTCGTGCGTACGTAGCACCCACAATTATTAACAAATAACAATTTAAACACCTATGAGGTTAATTCCCTCTTATAAGGTTAAGCAAGAGACTTACCTCGTTTCCAAGCCCTCTTCCCGGTCCTAAAATCACACTAATAGCCTCAAATCGGTGTCGAGAAATCCAAAACTAGCCAAAGGTCGTACAAACTAATCAATATATGCTCAAAATATCATACTTTAACTATTAGAGTAATTACTGAAGTCAATCCTGAAATATATTTAGATAAATGTTACCCATAATCTTACGAACTCAAACATATAATTTCTACTTGATTCCATAATTATTTTCGTGGTCTAACCCCACTTTTACCAAACCCTAGATTTTTCAACATAATCCTATAATTTTTAGAATTACATGTTAAAATATATTCATAATCTATGTATAGAACTCACATTATGTAGGAATTACGTACCTTAAAATTCTAGGTGAAAAATCCCCCTCCAAGAGCTCCAAAATTGGCCAAGCAAAGTGAAAATGAGAGAAAATGGCCTTAAGTCCCTTTTTTAAAGCAAGACAATTCCCAGGCATTCCTTCTTCGTGATCGGGAAAAGAGCCTCACGATCGCGAAGGAAAAATTTTCCCAGGCCTAGAAAGTGTTCTTCGTGTTCGCGAGAAGAGCCTCGCCGATTGTGAAGGATTTCCCATCCAGTGCTTCACGAACACGTTCCTCCCTTCACGAACGCGAAGGGAAATGACCAGCTGACCCCCCAATCCCCATTCCTTCTACGCGAACACGATCAAACCATCACAAATGCGGATGCCACTGGTCCTAGACCTACGCGAACGTGACCCCAACTTCATAAACGTGAAGTACAAAAATTACCAACCCCAATTCCTTCATATCGAACGCGAGGCCTTCTCTGCGTTCGTGAATAGGGTACCAGAACAACAATTTCTGCAATTTTAGACTTAGCTCAGGGTGGTCCGAAATACACCTGAGCCACCGGGAACCCCCTCCAAATGCACTAACAAGTCCATAAACATAATACGGACCTTCTCCACATAAAGCAACATCAAAACTAAAAATCGCACCCCAAAACCACATTAATCAAGTTATGTACTTCAAACTTCTTCAACTAGCTCCGAATGCAACGAACCATACTTAGACAACTCGAAATGATGTCAAATTTTGCGCACATATCCTAGATCACAATACAAAACTATTCCCAGGTTTGGAATCCCAAACGAACATTGATAACACCAAAGTCTACCTCAAACAAAATTTAAGAAACTCTAAAATTTTCAAGGCACTTACTTTTAACATTAAGCGCTGAAATGCTCCCGTATCACCCGAAACTCGATCCGAGCACATGCTCAAGTATCAAATCATCATACGAACATATTGGAACCATCAAATTTAGATTTTTAGGTCATTTACTCAAAATATTGACTCAAGTAAAACTTGGCCAACTTAGGCCACTATTAAGGAACTAAGTGTTCAGATTTCAACCCGAACCTTTCCAAAACCAAAACCAATCATCCTGCAAGTTATAAAATAGTAAACGCATATATGGGGAGTCTTAAATAGGGAAACGGGGAACTAGAAAGTAAAGAAGACCAGTCGGGTTGTTACAATTATGGATTCTACATTTCCATATCAGAGAGGTTAAGGAAACAACTTTAGACTGACATAAGGTCTCCCAGAGGGAGTATCGCGGATGCGGTATTTTTGGGTGCTTAAGAGGTAACATTGGCTTGTGGGCTTTAGGGCGACATGGTTTCATGCTAGGATCTCTTGTGGTGAGCTTTGGTCAAGTATCGTGGTGTATTGACAAGGATAAGTGTTAACTTGAAGGCAATTTGGAAGGAACTTGACGAGCTTGAAACACACACTTAAATATACTCGCTAGTTGAATATAGTAAAATATAATATTATATCCACAAGGATTGGAGTTAAATAGTATTTTCGTAGTTTATAACTCGATTGCTATCCAAGATTATCAACAATGGAGATTTATGTGATTTAAACTAAAATTAACTAAGATTCTAAACTACTGACAAGTGACAAACAACACAAGTAATAAGCAAGGAAGGATATCAATTGGAGGAAATAGGGTTGATAGGATAGTGCAAGATAAATATTTGGGATTTAACTCTAGATAATTCACTTCTAATGTCCAAGTGAGTCTCTCGAATTTACTTGATTATTAGTTCAATTGATTAGTAGAAACGCCTCTCTCGATTAAGTCTCAACCTCACAAGATGAACCAATTTTAAGCATCTGAAGATATGCAAGAATTCGTGGTTGATTGGTCTTTAGGAGAACCTCTTTTGATTATCCTCCTAACTTAGTTTAATCAACAATTCATATAACCTCTTTCGATTACTAAGAAGAATCAATGAATTCAACCAACAAAATATAATGCAAGAATATCACAAGTTATGCCTCTCTCGATTACATGAACTAGTGAATATAGATGCAACAATTAAAAACACCCAAAACGGTTCAATACAAAAAACTAGAGTCAATTATCCACAAACAAGTATAGAAACATCAAATCCATCAAACCCTAAAGAGAACTACTCCATAGATATGGAGTAATTCATCACAAATATAAAGAAAAGCATAAAACAATCCAAACTCTTGTATTGAGTGAGGATTGAATGATGAATTCCTTGTGCTTTTGCTTCTCCACCTTCTCTATAGCCTCCTTAGGTCTTAGATGTGTCAAAAGTTCAGAAAATACCTTTTTCATGTATTTATACCAAGTAGGGTCGGGCCTAGACAAAATTCCCTTTTTCTAGCCGAAATAGGAAAAATTGCAATTTTTTTGCTTTTCATGCGTCGCAGGGTGAGTAGCATTAGTTCTTTTTCCTGACAGACCCCAAAAACCCAGTCTCTGAAGTTTGCTAATTTCTGACAGATTTGTACACTAATGTGTCGCACTGTGTTCCGCATCAGTTGGGACTTTAGGAAATGCAGAAAATAAAAGTTGTAGCCCATTGAATTAGCTTTCCAACGATATATTGTGGAACCCAAACGGAGTTCTGAGCGAAACGTTATATGCATTTTACAAAAAACTACGTAATATGCATGCTCGATTCTTCATTTCTTTCTACTATCATCCGTTGATCCCCGAACTTGATCCCGGCTTAATTTTTTGGGCTTTTACTCAGACTTCAAAGTTTCAGAATAGCTTGAATTCATTTCATAACATCTACATAGATCGAATCACTCCTACATGGCATAAACTACATAATTAGTGCAAAACACTAGCGATTAAATTTCAAACTCAATTAAAGTGCAGTAACTTAGAGTGCGATAAGAGACTAAAACATGAGATTATAGCCTACCATCATAACTTGAAGTGATAGGACAGCTTGGTAGTAGGTTGGATCAGCTTGGTAATGGATATGATTGATTTATTTGGTTCTCTTGGTGTGGTGAGGTTTTACCGGTGTTTTATGGTGATACTCTTGGGTTGAGCGATCTACATGACTTAATTGAGTTAGAGAGATTCTGTTTCGATGACTTGGTTATGTGCAAATGGGTTTCGAATAGTTCTCGACCATTTTGAGTATGGCTTGGGATAGATGTTTTCGACAGTATGAGGAGTATGATGTGTGTTGTGATCTTCTCCTTGATGGGGTCAAGTGGATAGTTTCTGGCTGATGTAACAACCTGGCCGGTTGTTTTTAGAATTTAAGTCCCGTTTGGTAGCATAAGGTCTTGAGCAGCTTTATATTATGTGTATTGACTTGCGTGCATGGTCGAGTTTAGTTACTGGATGATTCGGAGTCACATTGGAAGAAGGATTCTAGTTTTGAAGGCTTAAGCGGTAAGAGTTGACCGGAATTTGACTTTTGTGTAAATGACTCAGGAATGGGTTTTGGATTATTTCAACAACTTTGTATGGAGATTTTGGACTTAGGCGTGTGTCCGGATGTGGATTTGGAAGTCCGTAGGGTAATTTGAAGTATTTCGGCAAAAGTTGGAAAGGTTGAAGTTTAGAAGGTGGAGAGGTTTGACTGAGAATTGACTTTGGCGATATCGAGGTCGGAATGCGATTATGAGAGTTGAAACATCTCTATTATATCATTTGGGACTTGCCTGCAAAATTTGTCGTCCTTCCAGATTGATTTGATAGGTTCGGTGTGAGTTTTAGAGGTTGGAAGTTTTGAAAGTTACTAAGTTCGATTCATGGTGTGATTCGTAGTTTCGACATTGTTTGATGTGATTTAAGACCTCGAGCGAGTCCGTATTAGGTTATGGAACTTTTTGGTATGTTTAGACGGGGTCCCGGGGGCCTCGGGTGAGTTTCGGATGGGCTACGGGCCATTTCCTTCTTTTTTTGGATTGTTGGTTTTTATCATCTGATTTCCTTCATCGCATTCGCGTCCTTGTATCCGCATTCGCGTAGTGTTATTTTGGAGGATGAAATATTTCCTCCTCGTGTTCGTGTTCTTCCTTCTGTGATCGCGTACTTCTGCATTTTCCTTCTTCGCGTTCGCATTTGCATCCTCGCATTCGTGTAGTAGAAAGAAGGCACTGGGCACTAGTGATCATTTACCCTTCGCGTTCGCGTGTTCCTTAGCGTGTTCGCAAAGGTTCTTGTTCTTATTCTTCACATTCACGGCCCTTTGCTCGCGTTCGCGTAGGGTCTTCTGGGAAGCCTTCATATTTCCTCTTCGCGATCGCGAGAGATGTCCCGCGATCGCGATGCATTAATGCATGGGCAGAATATATAGTACTCTATTTTGAGGGTTAGTCATTTTCACCATTTTGGGGGTTCTAGAGCTCGGTTTTAAGCGATTCTTGGTGGGTTTTTCAAGCAAATCGATAGGGTAAGTGTTCTTCACCTAGAATTTATTTTATTCCATGATTTTATCTTTATTTTTATCATTAAATTAGTGTTTTGCGTTGAGGAACATGGGGATGTTTGAAGACAACTTTCAAAATGTAATATGATGATTTGAGGGATGAATTGGTATCGGAATTTGATAATTTTAGTATGGTTGAACTCGTATTGGAATGGGTGTTCGGATTTTGTAAAATTTGTCGGGTTCCGAGGTGCGGGCCCGGGGGTCGACTTTTGGGTTGATTTTTAGTTTTTGATAAAGATTGAGGCTTTATGATCCGGAATAGTTTCTTATGAGTTTTATTTATGCTTTGAAGTTATTTTGGCTAGATTTGAGCAGTCCGGAGGTTATTTCACCCGAGAAGTTCATTTTTAAGTTTCGGTCTGTCTTCTTTGAGATAAGTATCTTGCCTAACTTCGTGTGGGGAAAATACCCCTTAGGATTTGAGTCTTCTATGCTAATTGTATCTTGTAAAGTCTAGGTACGCCAGGTGACGAGTACATACTCGGTCTTATTTATGGAAAGTTGGCCTTTTAGGGTTCTTAGGTCCTTGTATTAACTAAGTATGAAGTTGTTTGTTTTGTTATGATTAAGTTCCTAGATACTAGTTTCACATCTATATGCTTAAATTGGAATTTATTGCTTCATGATCCACTCTTATTGCTTATATGACTTAACTGGAGTTGTTACCTCTTTTATTGCCATGTTATCCCTCCCTAATCGCTTCTCCTTAATTGAAAGTATAATTATCTCTTCTGTAATTGTTCATCCTTAATTGAGGTTATGATTATCTTCCCGCTGCTTATCCTTAATTGAATTTGTTGTATCTCTTTCATAATTTCCCAACCTTAAAAGAAATTTAGATATCATATATCTTAGTTGACTTGTCCTTATTTGGAATTATTTGACTCATGTTAGCTCCTTTGTTATTGAACTGTACATTGTGGGATCGTTGTTACACATTATTTTCTCCATTGTTGAGTTGTTATTATTACGACTAGTATTCTCTATTGTGGTTATTCCTTATTAACTAGTTCTACTGTTTCTTTGTGATCGAAAGTTCTTGAGTTGATTTACTTGTCGTGCTTTTGTATTATTGTCATTGTTATTGTTGTACTTGTTGTTGTGATGCACAAGGTTTCTGCCGTGCGGTTGTTATTGTGATGCACGAGATTTCTATCATGCGGGTGTTATTGTGTTGAACGGGGTTTCTGTCGTGCGGGTGTTATTGTGTTGTACGCGATTTCTGTCGTGCTATTATTACTATTGATATTTGCACATGCGGTGTGACAAGGCGGGCTATATATGTGGGTTGCGCATGTGGCGAGACAAGGAAGGAACATTATTATGCAAGTGTGGCGAGACAGGGCGAGCATTTACTTTATTGTTGCGCACGTGGCGAGACAAGGTAGGCTATGTCAGGGATTGATTTGTGATGGCCTGAGGGCATTCTTGTTGTTGATATTTGTGTAGTGGCGCACTTACCTGTGTGAGTTTTATCTTGTAAAAAATTATGGGAAGACGTTTTACGTACTGTCCATTTTTTCTCTATACTTACTAGCTGGCATAAACTATGTTAGAACACTTGCACAAGCATACACGTAGTTAATCAGTCATATCGGGTAAGAGGATGGATCTTGATATTGTCGAGTATTGATACACACCCTTGTTTACTTGCCTTCTAAGCGAGAATGGCTTTATTGGCATATAAGTCGTCAGTGCGGTTATAAGTTTATAATGAGGGCACTAGATGCCAAGTGTTTAGGATTCCGGAATTGGGACCCGTGGAAATGTGGATATTCTTAGGTTTGGTACCTCGTGGAGGTTATTGGCTAAAACCTGCTGTGGAAGCGATCGTTTTTTTAATGAGTTGCTACTTGACTTTCCTTTATATGTGATCACCGGATTTAAACTGTGTTCCGTTCATTTTACTGTGTCATTATTATGGTGTTCCCTGTTAGTTGTGGCTTTCCTTTTCTTACAGCAATTATTGTATTATTTGTCATATGCGTAGTCTTTATATATATATCGTACTCTGTTGTTTCTACACTTATACTTGTCGAGGTTATCTAGTCCAATAGGTGTCTTGACTGTCCCTCATCACTACTCCATTGAGGTTAGTCTTGATACTTGTTGGGTCACGTTGTGGTGTACTCATACTACACTTCTGCACATTTTTGTGCAGATCCAGGTATTGCGTAGTCAGTCGATCGTTAGCTAGCTATACAGATCTTATGGTGGAGACTCAAGGTAAACTTGTTGTTGTGTTCGTAGCTTCGGAGTCACTTTCTGATTTTGTATTTACATTATTTACCCTTACTTCGAAACAGTTGTATTTAGAGGTTTTTTTCTAGCGAACTTTGCAGAGCTTATGACTTGTACTGCCGGTTTTAGATTGTAAATTTTATAGAGATTTCTATTTTAAAGTTGATAGATGTTAGATAAATATTATTGTTATTTCAGTTAATATTAGGCTTACCTAGTCCCTAAGACTAGGTGTCATCACGACACCCAGCGGAGGGAAATTTGGATCGTGACAGCTGACGTGATGTGTATCCTGCTTATGATTCACAGTTGATAATGAGTTTCTTGTGTGTTCATATGATGGCATGATAGATGCGGTGCGATGTGTGGAATTGAGGTTGGTATGTACAAGGTTGCGGTTCAGCTTCTACATGAAGGTCATGAGCTCTAGACAGCATGGACTATTTCAAATGTTTAGAAGAATACTGGCACTATTTTTATATCACTTGAGAAGAGCGTGTATTTTAGAAAAGCACACTATGTTTTGACTTGTGAATGCTTCATTATTGTTACGATACTCGCATGGTTGATCGACTGTCGATATTCAGATTTTGCTATGTGGCACGGAATAATTATAGAAGTATTTCTCGTAAGATGATTGTGTATGAGGGATCTGTTAGTCATTCGAGTGGTAGAGCTAGGATCGGATATGGTGATTCTTGTATTCTAGGGAATTGAAAACTAAATGTTCTTAGAGGCAGATTGTTCCTTGGTGGTGGACGGTGAAGGTATGTCAAGAACTTGACGGCTGATTGTATATGTTACGGATAGGTTATTGTGGACTTTTCGGACGTTATCTACCTATTTCGAGAGGATCGTAATTGATTTGGAGGCCAAGGGTAGGCGTAATAAGAATGTGTATTCTACATTGGGTCGGATTTGTTTACTCAGCACAGCTATTGTTGAATGGTGTGTCATCGGTTAGAACTGATCTTATTCGTGTTTGATATGTTCTATGTGTTACTCTCTTATACTAAGATGGGTTATAAAACTGTTGACTAGTTACACACATGGCCCGGTTCTGTTTGGGCCTTATGGCGGAATTCGAGCGAGATGGCTCTTGGGTTGTTGAATGGTTATGTTATACCTTGCAGTATTACAACGATGTTACACCCCGTAGTATTGTACATTAGATTTGTCGTAAGATCATTGACATCAGTTCAAGAACAAGATTATTTTGAGGTGATAAGTATTACGTTATTTCAAACAAGTGATAAGTAAATTTGTGAAAGTGAGAGGGGAAGCGAATCGAAAAAAATGAGTTACGTCGAAGTTTAACAATTTGAGGATAAAATACGGTCCAAGCTATAATACCCTGTATTTATGGACTAGTGCCATACAAGGTACCACATGACCATGATAGTAAGGTGTATAAAGTGTGTTAAAAGGGAGTAGTATTTTAAGTAATTTGAGATAATTCTTAATTATGTGGATAATGGGTTAACTATGGATTTTTGAGAGATTAACAATGTAATTGGATAAATTGGGTGGAAACATTACGTGGCAACCAATGAAAGCCAAAAAAATGACTCGTGAATCATATAGCAACATGGCACATTTAGAAGACTAAGCTAAGTCATGAAATTAGTGGGGCCCACACCTACTAATACAAAGGCTTCTTTAATACATAAAATGGAGATACTTCTTTAATACTCCATGTTGCAAGGCTTCTTTAATACATGTTACAAGTCTTCTTTGATACATAACCTCCAAGTAACGAGCCTTCAGCAAAAGAATTTATCTGAAGTTATACTATGAGGCTTCTTAGAAAATAGCAACGGGATTTTGCGATTCTAAAGGAGTACGGTATAATCTTTCTCAAGCATATCATAAACATTTTCCCCTACTTCAATCCGCCATTACGTGTTTTGTCGCAATTAATGTGTGTTAGAGGGATTGTCAAGAGAATCGGTTCAGGTATGTTAAGGCTATCCCTTCTTTCCTTTTGGCATGATCCATACGATACAAACGAAACGAGCAAATACACAATTTCCATAAATGACTCTATTCATAGAAATACTAGAGATGCATATGTTCTCGATTCCTCATGTGTCCTATTATTCTATCATCTGTTCATGAGTCTCAGAAAATACGTAAGTTGATAAAGTTTATTTCATAACATTAATCAAAGGCATAATGGTCTTATGCCATTCCGAGAGATTTTATTGACGTACTTCTTATGCATTTCATTCATTTATACATGCACATTGACCCATGACCAGATGGCGTTATATATGCGTATAGAAATTTATATATATATATGGGATATGGGAAAGTTTACGGTGTTATATACGCACCACCACCTGATCAGCTGGTATACGTTGATGATTTAGCCACAGTGGCTGAGATGATATGATGGGACGCCCTCAAAGGCTTGATGATGTTATGAACGCATATACCTATACATGGTATGACATTTATATGCATATGCATGACATTATAAATATTAAATGATTCATAGAGCTATTCAGACATATATGTTGAGTCTTTTACTCCATGTTCCTCTCATGCCTATTATTTACTGATTTTCATCCCTTACATACTCGGTACATTATTTATACTGACGTCCCTTTTGCCTGGGGATGCTGCATTTCATGCCCGCAGGTCTCGATAGATAGGTTGAGAGTCCTCCAAGTAGGCTATCAGCTCAGCAGAATGTTTTAGTGCGCTTCATTTGCTCCGGAGTTGCTTATTTGGTCAGTATAATTAGGACATGTATTGATTGGTATGGCGGGTCCCAGTCCCGACCTTTATGATACTTATGTACTCTTAGAGGCTTGTAGACAAATGTCATGTATATGGACACTTGTATGGCCTTGTCGGCCTATGTTTTGAGTTTATAAATGATCATGTTGGCCTTATAGGCACGTATGTCACGTGTATAAGTTTCTATATCAGGTTGGGTCATTCTATGTCGAGTATTCTCTCATATGTATTCTAGCTATCTCATGAAAGCCTTTCCGGCTCATTTACCTATGATAGTATGACACAAAAGATGTGTTATGTTAGTACTCGGTTGAGTAAGTACCGAGTGACCGTTGCGGCCCGTAGGTTTGGGTCGTGACAAAAGTGGTATCAGAGCAGTTCTATCCTAGGGAGTCTACAAGTCTTGTCTAGTAGAGTCTTGTTTATGGGTGTGTTGTGCACCACACTTATAAGCAGGAGGCTACAGGGAATTTAGGACTGTCACTCTTTATTCTTACTCTAGCTCGTGTGATAGAGCTCACTTATAAGGATTCAAACTCCTAACTTCTATTTTATTCGTAATAATACGATACCTACATCCAGAAAGACAGTTGGTAAGAGATTGAATATGGTTATGGAAGAGTTAAGTCAGGGGAACTCGATTTTTTATGATGCTTATGATGAGTAAATGTAAGATCTTCAGTAGATCATGTGTGTATTAAGACGTGTAAGCCTCTTAATAAGGAGACTTAAGGCAAAAATATCTATCCACCCATATGGTGAAAGGTAATGAGAGATTCAGAAGGTAGATACAACTTTCAACAAGTAAAAGAAGCAAGGTGAAGAAGGGTATGGAGCGCCAAGTTAATGAAGACTGTCAGTATTATAATTCAGGCAGAGAAATACAAGCATTTTTGGTTACCTTCAACATAACAGATGTATGTACAATTGGCCACACCCATCTCAGTTATGCCCCATGGGAGCTAACAAAAGTAGTATAAGAGAAGGACGGATATCAAGATCCGGTTGGGGTTAGAGTGACCCAAAATAGTGGATGGATTGTTTGCGTTAGTTGACATTTCCAAAGGATATTGCAAATGTGCTAATAGATCTCCTTGTGAGACGCCCAGATGGTGCACTCTAAAATAGTACAACTAGATATGAGTACTACAAAGATAGGCACTGGAAGCCTGGAAGGGATAAATATTACCTTAGTATGGCACCCGTCCCTAGTAGAAGGAGAATATTAGGTAACCCGAAGAGTTAGTGGATGGAGCAAGGGGAGTTAAAAGCAATAGAATGTCTTGTAGAAGTTTTCAGAATAAAGTGATAGATAGAGATGTTAGTAGGTAAATAAGAAGAGAGTTAATGAAGCATTATGAGTAAGATGTGATACATGGATGACAACGTAGATAAAAAAATAACTGTATTACAGAGTCTATAGACAAGGTAAGGAAAATACGAGAGGTGACAGACCTTGAGACAACAAAAGAGTATAGGACATAAAGTCATATCCTCATTTCGAGAAATAAGTTCGTGACTCTAACGTGATTAGCAGAAGGAAAAGTTAGACAACAGAATAATAGAAATCAGTATGGGCTGGTGAACAAGATAAACTAAACATGAATTAAGGACTGAGTGATTTGATAATAGTCGGCATCATGAGAATCTAGATTGAGTTCCGGCGATAATAGAATGGACGATAGAAGAATACCCTTAAAAGGTCATTCAGGAATACGCTTTCCTAAAGCAAGCAATATGAGCAAAGTTAAGCTTAAGGGACTGTGTGTGCCAGTTACACTAGGTGTCACCCTCGTAAGTAAGGAATTTTGTTATCCTTGGTACAGAAGAAATACCGCAAGGCGAGTAAGGGCCATCGATGATATGAAAGGACGCCAAAGATGAAGAGGTAAAATATCTATAGGTAGATCGTCGTATCTCTAAATCTTAGGACTCCCTTAAAGGGGGAATATGGAGTGATGTGCCATTAAGTCAGAATTAAGTGGTTCTAGTAACTATGGAATGGTAAAGGAATGCGATAAAAATGAGAAAGGAAGGAGATTGCACTTATCCAAATCCTACAGATATGCTACGATTCCAAAACATTATGCAAGCACTACGTCAAGGAAAGGAAGTAAGGGTTCCTGTCCGGGATGTTATTAATAAATAAGGAGCCAGTGCGAGAGGTAAGTTAAGACAAAGGAAATAACCCAATAAAACTTTCGTGGAATATTGATATGAGAAGGGGGCAACGAGTAGTTAGTAGTTGATTCAGGAAGAGCCTAGTTATGGCTAGACAAGAGGTTACAGACAAATCAACAGATCGTACAAGATAAACATAGTGAACCCCAACATGGGAAATTCAATCTCGCAGATATGACATTGTAATACTTGAGAAATATTCAGATAGGAGTTGGGGTAGTTAAAGGTACCGTATGAGTGTTACGGAAAATAAAAGAGAGTGCCACTGGGAAGTCAGTCAAAATATCAGTTCGGAATCAACCATACAAGTACAAGGGCATGGAGGTAAGTAACTACGGATAATTATAGGCGAGGAAGGACATCAAAAATTCCGTCGAGTATACGATGTAATAAGCTCGCAACTTTACAAGAGTCGGAGGATCCTCCCTAAGTACTACAATGAAAGACTAGCTGAGGAAATAAGGAAGAAGGCTTTAACCTAAGCTCAGTGACCTAGAGAGGAAATGGTCTTGTAACAAAAGTCTCACAACAACATCGTATGCACTCCATAAGAAAGTGGCATCTATTGTGGCTAATAAACAGGAATTAGAAGAAAAAAATCAAAAGGTGACATTCAAGATCATATGAGTTGTATGGAATTCCAATATGTGTGGTCATTAAGATAAGCCAAATATTCATGCAACAAGTGGCAGAACGACTAGGAAAAATAATTGCTTACATTTAAAGAAAGTTGAGAAGGAACGCAAGGAATTATTCGATCAATGATCCAGAGTTAGTTACGTTATGAGCGTACTTAAGGTTTTAGATTATTATCCATCCAGTATATATGTGACAATCATACAGTCGTAGAAGACTCTGGTATAAGTTAAAAGAAAGAATTGAGTCCAAGTCATAGACAAGGGATTGAATTGTTAGATGATGGTATCACGGATATTCCATAGCATCTATGATGGCTAAAGTAATAACTAATACCATGAGCCACAGATCAGAATATAGCTTAAGCCTACATAAAGGTTGGTCAGAGGGAAGAGGAAACTAAAGAGTTACATCAACCAGGTAAATCAGGAGTCTGATTATTGGATCCAGAAAATTATAGAAATCATGATTGAAAATATTGCAGGTTCATTCTTAATATCAGAGATACAAAAGAGATAGTACAACAGCCATATTCGATGAAGGCTCTACGATAAAGCCAGTTAGAAGAGTATCAGCCTCTTAAGAAATCAGTATAAAGCTCCCACCGGATTGTGTATGCACCAGAGGAGCAAGTATTATAATAGAGCTTTAAGTTATGGATGTGCATTATAGCTATGTGGAAGGGAGGTTATGAAAGAGACAGAAGATGGGAGGCGATATTTTAAGGTAAGTAAGGTAAAGGTGGACAACGTATGAGATACTCAAATGCAGAAGGTTGTGAATAGTCCATACTTCGGATAGAAGGCTAGAGCGTAGGGATTTAGTATCCAGGAATGATAGCGGCGTCGTCAGTGGCATATTTTCCAGCATATGGTTTCTATGTATCGAGAGGTCTAGTTAAAGAGTAAAGAAGAGTTAGAGATGATGTGATGTCTCGCTTGATGTTCTAGAATAACATAAGGAAATCTATGGTGCAAGCAAGTTGAAGAAAGGTTGCGAGTAGTAAAATGAATATGTATAGGTTGCAAGCTAAAGTATAGTAGAGCGACAAGGTTTTAGAAAGACATGAGTAAGGATAAGGAAGGGCAAGTGAGAAGCTGACGAGAATAGATAAGTCCTCGGGATTAAGCCCATGAAACCAAGAGAGCTAATGGTTTCTCTAAGTTATAGAAAGTTTAGTATAGCGTGAATAAACTCAAAGGAGTCTCAGACTAATAGCATTTAGAAGAGATGAAATTCTACTCTGGTAGTAGAATAAGGGTGTAATTGTGATAGATAAAGGATGACATTTAGGCCTTCGATTGAGTAAGTATTTGAAGGGGAAAAAAGGAAAGGGGATTTAATGAATTGTACATGAATAAAATACCCACGTAAAATGAATGACATTAGGATGCTATGAAATACAGTTATGGAAGTATAGTATCGCCCCCAGGTGGATCAGGAAAATCACTTCAAATGTTCCTCAACGCAACGTGAGCCCTAGTGATTACGTAAGAAGTTTCAAGTTATCAGTGGTATATTGTAGATCGATATTGAGGTGAATCAACAATGGATGGATAAAAGATACAAAGTATAAGATGAGATTAGGCCATCATTCTAAAAATGAACAGTAATGAGAAAGCATTAAAGGACTTAGATCTATACATATGGGATAAGCAGCGAGAATAACCTGGAGTTTGGTAGTATGACCTACCTAGATGTAGTAAAGCCATAAGGATTTGTAACCAAAGCTATGAAACAAGATATAGCAATATTCGTAAGTTCAACAAAGTATCAAGCGAAGAACTTCAGTATACCTATAGATGCCCAGAGGGACAGCTTGTCATAATTCTGTATATATTCACAAAGTGAGGCCTAGAAATTAGCTAAAAGCTGGGGGGAAAGAGGAGAGAAGAGTCGCATAGGCGCACATACAAAGTCAGAGTCGTACAAGCTGCATGATAGGAGGTAGCGACAGTTACGAGATTGGGAAGATTTTGACCACATGTCGTGGTGTGAGAAAGAGGCCTAAAGGGGGGAAATGCCCTGGCCTTTGGAATTATTCACAGAAAAAAAAATGGCAAGGACAGTAT
>AWOL01S0009659.1:430414-449634 GCA_000715115.1 Nicotiana otophora | reverse complement strand
AAAGAGGAGAGAAGAGTCGCATAGGCGCACATACAAAGTCAGAGTCGTACAAGCTGCATGATAGGAGGTAGCAACAGTTACGAGATTGGGAAGATTTTGACCACATGTCGTGGTGTGAGAAAGAGGCCTAAAGGGGGGAAATGCCCTGGCCTTTGGAATTATTCACAGAAAAAAAAATGGCAAGGACAGTATTAAAAATATTCGTAAGAGATATCTGTTTGTGAGACAAATAAGTACATCAGTTAACATTTGAGGACGAATGTTCCAAAGGGGGGAATGATGTTACACCTCACAGTATTACAACGATGTTACACCCTGTAGTATTGTACATTGGATTTGTCGTAAGATAATTGACATCAGTGTAAGGACAAGATTATTTTTAGGTGATAAGTATTACGTTATTTCAAACAAGTCATAAGTAAAGTCGTGAAAGTGAGAGGGTAAGCGAATCGAAGAAAATGAGTTCCGTCGAAGTTTGAAAATTTGAGGATAAAATACGGTCCAAGCTATAATACCCCGTATTTATGGACTAGTGCCATACAAGGAACCACAGGACCGTGATAGTAAGGTGTATAAAGTGTGTTAAAAGTGGATAGTATTTTAAGTAATTTGAGACAATTCTTAATTATGTGGATAATGGGTTAACTATGGATTTTTGAGATATTAACAATGTAATTGGATAAGTTTGGTGGAAACATTACGTGGCAACCAATGAAAGCCAAAATATGACTCTTGAATCATATAGCAACAAGGCACATTTAGAAAACTAAGTGGCTAAGTCATCCAATTAGTAGGTCCCACACCAACTAATACAAAGGCTTCTTTAATACATAAAATGGAGATACTTCTTTAATACTCCATGTTGCAAGGCTTCTTTAATACATAAAATGGAGATACTTCTTTAATACTCCATGTTGCAAGGCTTCTTTAATACATGTTACAAGTCTTCTTTGATACATAACCTCCAAGTAACGAGCCTTCAGCAAAAGAATTTATCCGAAGTTATACTACGAGGCTTCTTAGAAAATAGCAACGGGATTTTACGATTCTAAAGGAGTACGGTGCAATCTTTCTCAAGAATATCATACGGATTTTCCTCTACTCCAATCCGTTGTTATGTGTTTTGTTACAATTAACGTGTGTTAGAGGGATTGTAAAGAGAATCAGATCATGTATGTTAAGGCTATCCCTTCTTTCCTTTTTGCATGATCCATACGATACAAACGAAACAAGCAAATTCACAATTTTCATAAATGACTCTATTCATAGAAATACTAGAGATGCATATGTTCTTGATTCCCCATGTGTCCTATTATTCGATCATTTGTTCACGAGTCTCAGAAAATACGTAAGTTAATGAAGTTTACTTCATGACATTAATCAAAGGCATAATGTTCTTATGACGTTCCGAGAGATTTTATTAACGTACTTCTTATGCATTTCATTCATTTATACATGCACATTGACCCATGACCAGATGACGTGTATATAACCCTCAGAGGCTTGATGATGTTATGAACACATATACCTATACATGGTATGACATTTATACGCATATGCATGATATTATAAATATTAAATGATTCACAAAGCTATTCAGACATACATGTCGAGTCTTTTACTCCATGTTCCTCTCATGTCTATTATTTACTGATTTTCATCCCTTACATACTCGGTACATTATTTGTACCGACGTCCCTTTTTCCTGGGGATGTTGTATTTCATGCCCGTAGGTCCCGATAGACAGGTTGAGAGTCCTCCAAGGAGGCTATCAGCTCAGCGGAAGTTGTTGGTGCGCTCCATTTGCTCCGGAGTTGCTTATTTGGTCAGTATAATTAGGACATGTATTGATTGGTATGGCGGGGACCAGTCCCGGCCTTGATGATACTTTTGTACTCTTAGAGTCTTGTAGACAGATTTCATGTATACATATACTTGTATGGACTTGTCGGCCTATGTTTTGAGTTTACAAATGATCATGTTGGCCTTATAAGCCCGTATGTCACGTGTATAAGTTTCTATTTCAGGTTGGGTCGTTCTATGTCGAGTATTCTCTCATATTTATTCTAGTTATCTCGTGAAAGCCTTTCCGACTCATTTACCTATGATAGTATGACACAAAAGATGTGTTATATTGGTACTCGGTTGAGTAAGTATCGGGTGCCTGTTGCGGACCGTAGGTTTGGGTCGTGACAGGTTGACTGCGCCTTGGCTATGGTCTTCCTATTTATGATATATTGTACTATCCGTTTCTCCATGGTTATGATCATGCACTTCACGTGCTTTTTGTTGATATCCATATGGTTGTTGAGTACGAGCATCATGGCTCAACGTATTCCATGTGGACTTGTGTATTTGGATTGGGGTGTGCATTGCAGCGAAGTTATGTTGGGACATAATCCTTGTGTTATTTTGTGTGTTTTGTTTATCCTCTATGTGATGGGTTCATATCATTGCACTTTGTGGTGGTATCTGTTGAGCTTGTGGGACGGGACTCTCATTTGATTTTCTTTCCATCATTGCGAATATTCGAGTTGTTGTTTGTTTGGTGCATGGATTGCACAGTATATGGCTATAGGTGGTATTGGTGTGGCATGTCAGTCGAGTAGTTTGTATTGGATGGGCTAAGGTTATTGGACCTGGAATGAGTTCTATCGGATTTGATTAAGCTATGTTTGGAAGAATAACATCACTAGTCATCTTAGAATTTGGCAGTGGTTCCTACCAGGCGAGAGAGCCCCACGACTTGTTGATTTGATGGATGGTTATGAGTTTTTACGTGTTTCTTTCATCATTGGTAGTGTACGAAGGTTTAGTACAAGATTTTATTTCACATGAGGTTTGTTACCGGTACCAGGTTTATTTTGAGCAATTATTATGGTCGAAAGTTATTGCTATGGGTATCTGAGTTATGCGGTATATCATGTGATTATATCTTGGGTTATGGTTATGGATTGATACAGCTTGTTTAGACTTGTATTGTGTATAGATGCGAGAATCGAGTCTTATAATGAGTTCCGGATGTTGGGGATTTGGGTTCTAAGGTTTATGGAATAAGGTTGAAGTAAGGATCTTCGGTTAGGTTGTGTTTTCAAGCTTATATGGATTGGGGTGATGTGGGATCACCTATGGTTATGTGTATGGTGAGGTTATACAGTGACTTGATGGCTTTGGAATGACTCTTGGCATGTTCGAGGAGGAACGTATATTTAAGTGGGGAAGAATGTAATGACCTGGCCGATTGTTTTGAGCATTTGCATTCAGTTTGGTAGTTTGAAGTCATGAGTAGCTTTATATGGTGTAATATGACTTGCATGTTGTAACCCCGGCCGGCCGTTTCGAGAGTTGTAGCCTTGCTCCCCTATTTTCTGCTTCTTTTGTGTTCTACAGCTGTTATATGACTTACCGGATTAGTTGGTTTGGGTCCGGAGTGATTTCAGAGTGAATTGAGACACTTAGTCTCTTAATGGAAAGCTTAAGTTGGAAAAGTTAACCGGATGTCGACTTATGTGTAAACGACCTCGGATTTGAATTTTGATGGTTCTGTTAGCTCGTTAGGTGATTTTGGACTTAAGCATCCGGATTGTGATTTGGAGGTCCATAGTAGAATTAGGCCTGAAATGGCGAAAGTTAAAATTTTAGAAAGTTCGATCGGGAGTGGAATTTTGATATCAGGGTCGTATTGGATTTCCAGAAGTTGTAGTAGGTTCGTGGTCTCATTTATGATTTGTCTGCAAAATTTGAGGTCAATCGGATGTGATTTGATAGGTCTCGGCGTCATTTGTAGAATTTGGAAATTTCAAAGTTCATTAGGTTTGAATCCTGTGTAATTCGTGTTTTTGATGTTGTTTGAGGTGATTTGAGGGTTCGACTAAGTTCAAATCGTGTATTGGTACTTGATGATATGTTTGATTGAGGTCCCTGGGGCCTCGGGTGAGTTTCGGAGGGTTAACTGATCATTTTGGACTTAGGTTATTGGCTGATAACTATTTGTGTGTTTCTTCTAGTTTCCTCTTACGCGTTCGCGAGAGGAGCCTCGCGTTCGCAAAGGGTGTTTCTGAGCTGGGAAGATTTTGTTCTTCACGTTCGCGAAGAGATGTTGAGATAGCTGGGGACCCCAGGCCCTTGGTCTACGCGTTCGCGAAGAGTAGTGTTGGCAAAGCTTAGCGTTCACAAAGTTGTGGTCACGTTCGCGAAGTGTTAAATTGAGAGGCAGACAGATTGGTCTAAGCGAACGTGGGAGGAAGGTCGCGTTCGCGATGAAGGAATATCTGGGCAGCAGTGTTAAATTTCAAAATCGAGGGTTTGAACCAATTTTCATACTTCGAGCTAGAGACCACGGATTTGGGCGATTCTGGAAGGGATTTTCAAGGAGTTAATTGGGTAAGTTATTCTTACTTGGTTTTAGCTAAATTCCATGATTATGCCTTTAATTCCATCATCTAATTTGTTATTTTGGGTATGAAATTGGGGAAAATGAGGAAGAGTTCTTGAGTTGGCTTTTGGGGGGTTTGAATGGGATTTTGTTATCGGATTTGAGTAAATTTGGTATGGTTAAACTCGTGAGTGAATGAGCTTTCGGGTTTTGTGACTTTTGTCGGATTTCGAGATGTAGGCCCGGGGCCATGTTTGAGCCGATTTTGGATTTTTGGCTATAATTTAGTATTTTTCTTGTGGAGTTGATCCCTTTAGCCTATATTAATTGTATTGTACTGCTTATGGCTAGATTCGGGACATTTAGAGACCGATTTGTGAGGCAAAGGCATTTTGGAGTAGAATTTTGCTCGGATCGAGGTAAGTAACATTTTTAAATCTGGTCCTGAGGATATAAAAACCCGGATTTTGTATTATATGATTGTTTTGGAGGTGATGCATATGCTAGGTGACGGGCGTGTGAGCGTGCACCATGGGAATTGGGACTTGGTCCATTCCGTGAACTAAAAAATTGAATAAACTTGTTGTTAGCTATATGCTCTTCATGTGTTATAAATATTTGACTGTGAATCATGTTAGAGACCATGTTTAGGCTATGTGTTGCTACTGCTGGGACCCACAAAAGCCGTGCTACAGGTCGAATTGCCTTCTAAATGTTATTTGTACTCAGTCTCAGTTTGTAATTGCATATCATATCTCAGTCTCTATTATTTTTGTTGATACATCATATTATTGTCGTTTGGGCTGATTTTCCTGATTTCTGAGAGCCCAAGAAACTGGAGAGATTGATGACTGAATGAGGTCGAGGGCCTGATTGTGAGGATATTTATGGAATCGGGCTTCACGTCGTAGCATGTTTCATTGATATATGCCACGATTGGCTTGATATAGTGCTTGGGCTGAAGGATCCCCTCGGGAGTCTGTACACACCCCCAGTGAATGTAGGTACCTATTAAGTGCGAGTGCTGAGTGACTGTGAGGTTGGAGCGAATGGGAGGACTGAGTGATTGTTGCCCTGAGAGGTTGTACATGATTTCATTGTTGTTGCACATAGTTTCCATATATCACTATTTTGGAAAACTTCTGAAAGATACCTTTATATGGTTTTACTTGAATCTGGCTATTGTAACTAATTTGATGAAAACACGTCTACTTTCCTTGTTGAGACTACTGAAAATGAATTATAATTGTGTAGCTTGTCACTATCTTTTAATTTCTTATTTATTATTGTTACTTATTGAGCTGGTTGTAGTCACGCTACACCCTGCATTTCGCGTGCAAATCCAGGAGTTTTTAGACACGGAGACTGTTGATATTTTCGCGTAGCTGACTGTCAGAGATTTCGAAGTAGTTGCCTGGCATTCCCAGTCCTTGTTTCTCTTTCCTTATTCTGTCCTTCGTTGTAATTGGAGTCAAACTACTACAGTCATTTCATTTCTAGTCGGACTATGTATAGATGCTCATGGCTTAGTGAAACCCCAATATTGGGAGCTATTTTTCCGCACTTGCGTTTTGGAATTTACCCCTGTTTATGAAAATTCTACCTATTTTAAATATCTTGATTTATCTTCTGTTAAGTATTGGGAGTATTTTGGAAATGTCGGCTTGCCTAGTACCATTGATAGGCGTCATCACGACATGTTAGGATTTGGTTCGTGACACATGTATGGTCGATTTAGGTCTTCAAGTTGTGTGGGAATGATTTGAAGAATGATTCTTAAATAGGAAGCTTTAAGTTGGAAGAGTTGATCAAGTTTGACTTTTGTGTATTTGACCTCATATCAGAGTTTTTTGATTCTGTTAGGTCCGGATGGTGATATTAGACTTGGGCGTATGCTAGGATTTGCATTTGGATGTTTCTAGAAGGTTTCAGCATTATTTGGCTTAAGTTGACAATTTGAAGGTTTGGAATATTCATACTTTTGACCGGGAGCTGACTTTGATGATATCAGAGTCGGATTATTGTTCCGAAAATTGGAATAGGTTTGATATGTCATTTTGAACTTGTGTGCAAAATTTGAAGTCATTCCGAGTTGATTTAATCTGGTTCGGCACGAGTTTTGGAAGTTAAAAGTTCAAAAGTTAATTAAGTTTGATTTGAGGTGCGGTTCGTGTTTTGAGTTTGTTATGAGTGATTTGAGGCCTCGAGTTGGTTCGTGTTATGTTTTGGACTTGTTGGTATATTTGGACGGGGTCCCGAGGGGCTCGGGTGAGCTTCGAATGAGTGTCAGATTATTTTCATGTTATTAGGTGGACCTTGTTCTGGTGTTTCGCATCTGCGCATGTTGGAGCGTAAATGCGGATCCGCTTCTACAACGTTTGAGTCGCTTCTGCGAGGTTGTGGCATAGTCAGGTGTTCCGCTTCTCCGGGTTAGGGAATGCAGGTGCGAAGCTGCATCTACGGATGTTTGATAGCAGATGCGAGATTGAGGCTCCAGATGGGTGTCCTCTTCTGCGTTATCGTAGATGTGGGTCGTGTGGTGTACATGGTCTGATGTTGTTTGGCTTACCTAGCAAGTTGGATTAGGTGGCATCACGACTAGATGAATTTTAGGTCGTGACAAGGGGCCAACACATAGGCTTGGAACATCAATTGGAACCTGATAATATAAAAGTCGACTTTCAGCCAAACTTAGAAACTATAAAATTCTTAAAATTGCATGCTATCGACAAAAAGGGTCCAAACCTTCTAGGAACATCCAAAATCAAATTCGTACATATGTACAAGTTTAAATTATTATACGAACCTATCGGGACCTTCAAATCATGAATTCAAGCTTGTTTACTCATAATGTTGGATTGGTCAACTTTTCTTAACTTAAAGCCTCTAGTTGCCAACTAAGTGTTCCAAATCACTTTCGGACCTCTCGGAATGCGGATCAACCATTCATGCAAGTCATAAAATATTGTATGAATCTACTAAAGGTCTCAAATCACAGAATAAGATGTTGGGACTCAAAACAACTGGTTAAGTCATTATATTTTTTCTTTCTTCTTGGTGTTTTCTATTTCGGAATTTTAGAAAAGAAATGGTGGGCTTCCAACGGGAAAGAAGATGTGGTGTGAGCGGCAGCATTAATGTTGGCCTGCCAAAAACAATTTCGAAGTCGAAGAAGAAAAGCTGAGGATTGTATTTATTTGTAATGGGGATGGTGAAATGTTGGGAATTGGAGTATTTTAAGGAGCATTGGGACACATAAATTACACATTTCAGACAACTAGCCTTAAGGTACGCGTTTTGCGCGTGTACCTATATCAATAAATATATAATTTTTAAAAATTACGTAAATATTATTAAATAATATGTTTGAGTTAAATATTAAAAATATATGTTCTAAAATTAATGAATACCAATAAAAAAATCCTACTCCACATAAGTTTTTATATACCTTATTATGATTTATGAGGAGTAAATCATACCAAATACTATAAACATACAGAAAAGAAATACTTCTACCATAAATATTCAAAGATAATAAAATAAATTAAAATTTTGAATCTTTTGATCTTTTAGAAATTTGTGAGTGATGAGGTAGAACTATAGCTCCTAGAAAAATATTGAAATAATAATATAAAGTTTTAAATAACTAATATTGAATTATAAAAAATAATGTAATACTAGACTAAATATTATAGACTGCTATCATTTATTGGAATGAATATAAAAAGAAAGAAAAATAATAATGACAACTTCTTTTGAATACCTTTTGTCTTATGTTATATCCTTAATGCTTCAATTTAGCATTTTTAGCAATTAAACTTTTAATACTATACTATAATAAATTTTTGCTCTATTTTATTTTATTTCTTTCATTGTTGATGCTCTTTTTCTGAATAAATTTATGTATCTTAAGAGTTTTATCAACTTGATAAATAATTTTACTTACATAATGATTTTGAAAAAAAATTGAATTAAATGTTTTTGCTAATTCATTAATTCAAAAACTTAATTATTTGTTGAGATTCATGCTTTTATGATAGTATACAAGATACAAATTATTTTTGAACCTTTTTTTCCTACTCTAACATTATATTATTCTCTTTATCAAGTTGTGTAATATTTAAAAACTATATTTAGTAATTAAAATATATATTTAGTTAGGTACAAAATCTCTTACTTTTAATAGTACATCTCGTTAGAATTGTAAGTTCTCCAATAAGAAGCAGGAATGTGAAACATATTTCCATTGAAATTGCCGTTGAATATACAAGGAAAAGAAAACGTAATATTACTCCTATTTCCCCGAATAATATCTACGTTAAAGTCCATAATATATTTTTTTGTCCCTGATTGAAAAGAAACTTTACCTTTTAGTTTTATCTTCTCTTTTTCTTTTATTAATATATTTTATCTTTATTTAGTTGATTTTGGAACTTCTAAATATTAGGTAATTATTAAAATTTTACTTGATTTTAAAGTCCTAAATATTAGGAAAGTAACCTAAATTACATATTTGTCCAATGTAAAACTTATTTTAAAAGTATAAAAAAGGCGGACGATATTTCACTAAAGACTTATGCGCTCTTAATACTGTATACATAAAAAAAACTATTCAAATGACGTCATGTCATCCCATTTGAGGTACATGTTCGGTCGGAGATGCTTAATAAGACTCATATTTTCAAGTCAAAGTATTAAAATAGAAAAAATAATAGTTTATCGATTTTAAAATCAGGTACAAATCTAGGGGTTATTAGGCCACTTTGCCTTCCTTTTTTATAACTAGTTTTAGCATACATGCATTGCACGCGTGTATAGTATCTATCAATTAAAAATATATACATTAACGTTAAAATAAAATATAATATTTATTTAAATAATAAAAATAATTTTTCTCACACTAATATAGTAATTGTATTCAATATCTTCTGAATATGTATAGATGATGGTTTTAGTTAAATTAGTTTTTGTGATGACCCGATAGGTTATCTAGAGTTTTAGAACCTATTTTCGTATTTTGAAGCCTCTAGTATCTTCTTTAAGCCTTTTTCGATTTGCGTGCACAGTCCGAGTATTTTTTTGAAAGGCTTTTATGTTAAAAACTGATAAAATATAAAATTTTGCCTTAAAAATATATTTGAGTTGATTTCGGTCAATATTTTGAGCAAATGGACCTGGATCCATGTTTTGACGGTTATGGTGGGTCTGTATCGTAATTTGGGATCTGGGCATACGCCCAGGTCCCTAGCTTGAGTTATTGATTTTTGTCAAAAATTGAAAGTTTAAAGGTTTAGTGATTTTAAAGAATTGATCGATAATTGAATTTATTGATACCGGGTTCGTATTTTGGTTTCGAAACTCGGTATAGGTTCATTACTATATTTATGACTTGCTTGTCAAATTTGGTAAGAAACAGAGTTGATTTGACTTGATTCGGACGTCCGGATGTGAAAATATAAGTTTTAAAGTTTCTTGAAAATTTCATTTGATTTTGGTGTTCGATTTGTAGTGCTAGGCATTATTTCGGTGTTTCGATCACGCGAGCGAGTTCGTATGAGGTTTTTGGACTTGTGTGCATAGTTGGTTTGGAGCCTCGAGGGCTCGGGTGAGTTTCGGATAGCCTACGGAAGGTTTTAGACTTAGAAAATCTAGTGTTTTCCCTAGTTCAACTGTCATCTTGTTTGCTTCTTTGAAATCGCGAAGTGTGAACTGAGTTGGGTGGGTTTTTCTTCTACGTGAACGCGAGGCAACGATCGCGAATACAGAGCATTGGGGGGCCTGCTGCTCTACGCGAACGCGTAGTGTATTGAGGTGGGGGAAGGGAAGGCAAGGGTTGTTCTACGCGAACGTGAGCCCAGGCTCGCAAACGCGATGACCAGGGGGACAGAGCATCGCGAACGCGTGCATCCCCTCGCGAACGCATAAGCCACTGAGGCTTTGCTCTTCACGAACGCGTCAGGTTTCACGCGAACGCGATGATCACCTGACGTCCAGTGTTAAAACGGAACCAGCTCGGGATTTTTGCCATTCTTTCAAAAATTCAAAACTAGAAACCCCTAGAGGTGATTCTCCCAAGAGTTTTTCTTCCCCAATTTGTTGGTAAGTGATCATAACCTACTTTCTTTCAATTACCCATTATATTTCCTAAGTTTTCAACCTAAAATCTAGTGTTTTCATGGTGGAAAATGAGGATTTGGGTAGAATTAGAGATTTTTGTAAAATTAGAATTTAGACCCCAAATTCAGGTCGGATTTCGAAACAAATTATATAACCAGGATCGGGAGGTGAATGGGTAAATAAATTTTGGTCTGAACCTCGAATTTTGATCAAGCGGGCCCGGGGTCGAATTTTGACTTTTGGGGGGAAAGTTTGGAAATTCTAAAATTTTGCATTGTAATTGATTCCTTTAGCTATATTTGATATTATTGAGTCAATTGTGGTTAGATACGAGTGGTTTGGTAGCGGATTCTAGAGGAAAAGCCCCGGTAGAGCTTTGAATTGGTCCTTGGAGCGAGGTAAGTGTCGTGATTAACCTTGACTTGAGGGATTAGGACTTCTTTGCCTATTTGCTTCATGTTTAGATATTTAGTACAACGTATATGTGAGGTGACGAGTACTTATGCGTTGTTGTTGGGTCAAAGCATGCGGTAGAACTGGTTTTCTTGCAATTTATTTCCTTCTTTGATCATGATATCCCTGCTTAGTCTAGTTAATTATTAAATTGTTCGCTCTTCGCGCATTTACTAGCCATTTGAGATATTTGAGTATTGTTTTCCCGAAGTTTAGGATGGTATTGTGGAAACATTGCTGATATGAGGCATGTTCTTGTTTATTCTGTCTCCCTTTTATTCATGTTCATTGTTATATGGTAAGGTAGAGTGTTAATGCACGAGGGTGATGTCGTACCGTATGTGAGTGTTATTGCACGAAGGGTGATGTCGTGCCATATTGTGAGTGTTAATGCACTAAGGGTGATGTCGTGTCATGTTATGAGAGTTAATGCACGAAGGGTGATGTCGTGTCGTATCTATTGATTTATACTGAGAATGAGAGTAAAAGCACGAAGGGTGATGTCATGCAGTGTTCTTGTTTTATTATGAGGTTGAGAGTAAAAGCACGAAGGGTGATGCCGTGCAATTTTCTTCATTGTGCTTAATTGTTCTTACTGGTTAAAGGTATATTAACTGTTCTGTTTAACAATTCCGTTGTATCTCTCGTATCTTGTATCCTCTTTAGCATGTCCCCCTCCCAATAGCACATGATTAGCTTTTATCTGTTGTCATTTTGTACATATATTGTTATCTGCACATGTGTATTATGTGAGTGTCTTGTCATAGCCTCGTCACTACTTCGTCGAGGTTAGGCTCAACACTTCGAGTACATGGGGTCGATTGTACTCATCCTACACTCTGCACTTCTTGTGCAAATTTTGGTACCGGCCCTAGCTGTCTATGAGGCGCTTCAACTTGGACTTGTTTACTGGAGACTCGAGGTAGATTTGTTGGCGTCCGCAGACCTTGGAGTCCCCTTCTAGTTGCCCTATTTTACTGTTTCTTTTCATTCAGAATAGTTGTATTTCTTACAAACTCTGTTTGTGGAAAATCTTAGTGACGCATGAGTTGTGACTCCATATCTGAATTGCAGTAGATAGTATGGGCATTTATGTTATTGCATTTTAGTTTTAGCTTGTATTTGGTTTAATTGATTCTGTTATTGAAATTGATTAAAATTGACTTAACGGTTCTCTAACGTTGGCTTGCCTAGCAAGTGAAATGTTAGGTGCCATCACGGTCCCGAAGGGGGGAATTCCGGGTCGTGACAGTTGTATATTATTTTGCAATTACACATATCTTATAATATAATATACAAACATATTAAATTATGTACGGCCTGACATCTCTTTATGAATACATTTTGTCTTATACTATTTCATCCTTATTTCGTATTGCATTTTAACTAATTTAATTCTTAATACTATAACTCATTTTGTTTTATATTCTAATTTCTTTTAATTCTAACACTTAATTATTTTCAATCACTAAAATAAATAATGTATATTTTTAGGAATCAATTATTAATATTAGTTCATACCATATATAAATTATTTAATTATAACTATAACTTTATCCACAAATATTGTGACGACCCGACCGGTCGTCTCGAGAGTTGTAGCCTTGTTTCCCCATTTTCTACTTCTATTGTGTTCTACAACTGTTATATGACATACTGGGTTAGTTGGTTCGGGTCCGGAGTGATGTCAGAGTGAATTGAGACACTTAGTCTCTTAATTGGAAGTTTAAGTTGAAAAAGTCGACCGGATGTCGACTTATATATAAATGGATTCGGATTTGAATTTTGATGGTTCTGTTAACTCCGCTAGGTGATTTTGGACTTAGGAGCACGTCTGGAATGTGATTTGGAGGTCCGTAGTAAAATTAGGCTTGAATTGACAAAAGTTGGAAGTTTGGCAAATTTGACCGATAGTGGAAATTTTGATATCGGGGTCGGATTGGATTTCCGGGAATTGGAGTAGGTTTGTGGTGACATTTATGACTTGTGCTCAATATTTGAGGACAATCGGACGTGGTTTGATAGGTTTCGGCGTCGTTTGTAGAATTTGAAAGTTTAGAAGTTCATTAGGTTTGAATCCAGGTGTAATCCGTATTTTTGACGTTGTTTGGGGCGATTCGAGGTTTCATGTGATGACCCGATAGGTCATCTTATGATTTAAAAACCAAATTCTGTGTTCCGAGGCCTTAAAGACCTCATTCTAGACTTTTTTGATTTGCGTCTGCAGTCCGGGTATTGACCCGGGAGGCTTATATGTTAAAAACTGATAAAAACAAGAATTTTTTCCTTAAAGTTAATTTTAGTTGACTTTGGTCAACATTTTTAGTAAACGGACCTGGATTCGTATTTTGACGGTCCCGGATTCGTTTTTGGTGAACGGACTCGAGTAATGAATTTTTGTTAATAATTGAAATATGAAAAAATTATTGGTTTTTAAGAAAAGTGTAGATGTTTGATCTTGTTGGTATCGGGACCGTATTTTGGTTCCGGAGCCCGGTACAGATTCAATATAATATTTAAGATAAGTCTGTGAAATTTGGTGAGAAACGGTATTGGTGTGACGTGATTCGGACGTCCGGTTGTGAAAATAGGAATTTTAAAGTGTTCTTGAGAATTTCATGTGATTTGGTGCTAAATTCGCAGTTCTAGGTGTTATTTTGGTGATTTGATCACGCGAGCAAGTTCGTATGATATTTTAAGACTTGTGTGCATGTTTGGTTTGGAACCCCGAGGGCTCGGATGAGTTTCGGATAGGCTAGGGAGTGAAAATAGGACTTAGAACACTGCTGGTGCATCAGATTTTTGTTGCAGGCCTTAGACCTCGCAAATGCGAGGCCAAGCATCGCATTTGCAACCACTGATGGGTTTGCATTTGTGATCCACTCATCTCATTTGCGAAAAGTGGCTGGGAAGGCCAGCTTTCGCATTTGCGAACTAGGACAGGGGGGAAGCCTTCGCAATTACGATCATTGGATCGCATTTGCGGCCAGCTTAGTTCGGATTTGCGAAGATGGCATAAATGTGAGAATTTTTGCAAAATGTGACGGATTTATCGCATTTGCGAGGCCCATGTCGCATTTGCGACATCTGCAGTTGGTAAAACTGGACTTAGACGGGATTTTTGCTCATTTTTCAAAACTTTCAAACGAGAAACCCTCTAGGCGATTTTCCAAAAACCATTTCTTCCCCAAATCATAGGTAAGCGATTCTTAACTCGTTTCTTTCAATCTTCCACTTCATTTTACAAGATTTCAACCTAGAAACTAGGGATTTGATAAATTGGGGATTTAGACCTCAAATTAAGGTCGGATTCCAAAACCAATTATATATCCGGGCTCGGGGTGAATTGGTAATCAGGTTTTGGTCTGAATTTTGAGTTTGGACCAAGCGGGCCTCGGTGTTGACTTTTTCAATAATAGCCTAAAATGAATTCTTATCGATCGTGGGTGATTCCTAAGGCTTATTTTGAAACGTTTGGTTGGTAATTTGCTAGATATTATTGGTTCAAAGGCGTCTTTGAAAGGCAAAGCTGTGATTGAGCTTTGAGTGGCCTTGGAGCGAGGTAAGTGTTGTGTCTAATCTTGACTTGAGGGAAATAGGAACCCTCTGACTATATGATTATGTGAAATACATGTGAGCGGAGTATATGAGAGGTGACGAGTGCTTATGCGCCGCCAAATTATCCGTTTTCCCTTATTTACTGCTTTCCTTTAATTGTTTTTTTCCCTGTCTTAATTGTTATATGCTCTAAATGCTTTCCATGCTTAACTGCTACGTGTTAATTAACATCTTCTTCTGTTAACTATGTTAGCTCTTTTCATAGATCCCCTAATCCCTATTATTTGCTTAGTTTGACTTGTTTGCACCTTCTAATTGTAAATTGTTGGATTGGTCTCGTTGTGTAGTATTATTTGAGTAGATTCTATATGGTTCAAGGTTCCCTTTTCTTGGTTCAGTTTTGTACTTCTTTATCGTAAAGGCCTTGTGATTTATATTGTTGATTGACTGTGTACATTGAGTGTTTGGTACTAATATGGTGGGATCGGGTTGCACGTCGCAGCACGTATAATAAGGAATTGATATGGTGGAATAAGGGTGAATATGTTTATATGATGGGATCGGATTGCACGCTGCAACACGTGGAATAAGGGTGGATTGATATGATGAAATAAGGGTGAATTATGATATTGATATTGATATATGGTGAGATCGGGTTGCGCGCCGCAACAAATATATATTATTTATTGTTATTATTATTGTTACGATGGAATAAGAGAGGATTTTGTGTTGTCTGGTGGGATCGGGTTGCGCGCCGCAACAAAACTATATATTTCTATTTACTGGGCTATGTTGTTTTCCAGCATTTCTTTTATTATTTGAACTAGTAAGGATTGGTAAATTCTGGATAACACTGGTTTACTCTCGAGGTTGTGATTATCATTTTCAGTTGGCTGTTTAATTCTGTTTAATATTTCTATTATTCTGTCATTTTATATACTGCGTTCAGGTTTTAGCATAGGTGCCCCGCCTTAGCCTCGTCACTACCTCGTCGAGGTTAGGCTCGGTACTTACCAGTATATGTGATCGGTTGTACTGATACTGCACTCTGCACACTGTGCAGATTTTGGAGACGGTCCCAGCGGCGGTCATTAACGAGCTCGGATCGGATATTTGCGGAGACTTGAGGTATGGTTGTTCAGCGCACGCAGCTCCTGGGGTCCCCATCCTCTTTTCTTTTAGCTGTACAACTTCATTCAGACAGCTTTATACTTATTTTAAACCTTTATATTTATTACTTTAGAAGCTCGTGCACTTGTGATACCAGATTCAGGGAATTGTAATAGACGATTGGCTGTTTAATTTCCGCATTTGTACTTAGAACATATCTGTTATTTTAGTTCGTTATTAATGTTATTGTTTAAGCTGCTAAAAGAAGTAAAATGTTCTAACGTTGGCTTGCCTGGCAAGTAAAATGTTTGACGTCATCACGATCCCGACGGTGAAAATTTCGGGTCGTGACATTTCGACTAAGTTTGTATTGGGATATAAGACTTGTTGGTATGTTTGATTGAGATCCCGGGGGATTCAGGTTGATTTCGGGTGGTTAACGGACCAAGTTTTGGAGTTGGAACGTTGCTGAGTTTTCTGGTGTTCTGGTATTTTGCACCTGCGGTGGGGAGACCGCAAAAGCGAAGAGGAGGCCGCAGATGCGGGCAAGGCCAGGAAGGGCAGGTGCGAGAATGGATGCGCATCTGCAAGCCCGCAGGTGCGAGGATGGTCCGCACATGTGAAAAGGGAAAATTTGGTCATTTCCGCAGAAGCGGACGAAGGGCCGCAGAAGAGGCTCCGCAGGTACAATAGGTACGAGCCCAGTATTTTTAGTGGGTTTCACAGGTGCGGATAATATTGCACATGACAGTTCTGCAGGTGCGGAAATAAGGCCGCATGTGCGAAAGGCCTGGGCAGAACATATAAATATGGAACTTCTAGATTTTTCACCCTTTTCACTATTTTGAACTCGTATTTTGGAGTATTTTGAGGAGGATTTTGAAGTGATTATTTAAGTAAGCTCCTTGTGTCTATTTATCTTCGATACTGATGTTTCCCCACTGATTTTGCACCTACTTGGTGAGTTTTTGAGGTAAAATTTGGGGGTTTAGGGCTAGAAATTTGGAGAGTGAATTTTGGGGATTTGGATGGCCAAATGGTGTCGGATTTTGATAAATTTGGTATGGTTAGACTCGTGAGTGAATGGGCTTTCGCATTTTTGTGACTTTTGTCGGATTTCGAGACATGGTCCCGAGGGCGGAGTTGAGCCTATTTCGGATTTTGGCTTATAATTTCATGTTTTTCTAATGGAATTGATTCTTTTAGCCTATATTAATTATATCGTACTCCTTGTGGCTAGATTCGGGGTATGTGGAGACTGATTCGAGGGGCAAAGGCATTTCAGAATAGAATTTTTACGTGGTCTAAGTTAAGTAACAGTCTTAAATCTGGTCCTGAGGGTATGAAACCTTAGAATTTGGTATGATGTGATTATTTTGGAGGTGACGCGCATGCTAGTTGACGAGCGTGTGGGCGTGTACCATGGGGGGTTGTGATCTGGTCCGTCCCGTAAGATTGTAAAGTCGAATAGCCTATTGTTAATTACATGTTCCCTCTGTCTTCTAGAAATTTGACTGCCATTCATGTTAGAGGCTATGCTTAGGCCATATGATATCACGGTTGGGACCCGTAGCGGTCATGTACTTGTTGAATTAGCTGTTATTTGTTGTCTTGTACTCAGTCACAGTTTTACTTGTGTGTCATTTCTCCATTTCCTCTTGTTTTTCTTGTTAATACCTGTTATTATCTCTGCTTGGGTTCATTTGTATGATTTCTGAGAGCCTGAGAGGCTGGAGAGGTTAGTGACTGAAATAGGGCCTGAGTGCCAAGCTGTGAGCTATGTGAGTGTATATGGATCGGGTTGCATGCCGCAATAAGCCTGAGGGATGAATGTATATGGATCGGGTTGCACGTCGCAACGAGTCTTATGGCTATTTATGGATTGCGGATCGGGTTGCATGCCGCAACGAGTTGTATGGCTACTTATATGATGGGATCGGGCTGCACGTCGTAGCGATATAATGCCTGGGCTGAAAGAGCCCCTCCGGAGTCTGTACACCCCCAGTGAGCGCAGGTACCTATTGAATATGTGTATTGAGGGTTGAGAGCTGAGTGTTTGAGCTATTGAGAGCTTGAGTGATTGTTACCCTGAGAGGTTGCATTTGTTTTCCTTTGTTGTTGCACTTAGCTGAATCATGTCATTGTTCTGAGATTCTGGAAAATGTTGTAGTTGGTTTAACTGAACTTAGTAAATGTGCAACTAACTTGACTTATATTGCCGGAATTGAATCATGTCTACTTTCATTGCTGAAATTACTGAAATGAACTGCCATTGTATGTCTCATCACTACTTCTAAGTTCCTTATTTATTATTGTTACTTACTGAGTTGGTTGTACTCACGCTACACCTACACTCCATGTACAGATCCAGGTGTATTAGGACACGAAGGACGTTGATCTCGTGCATGGTCGAGTATCGGAGATTCACGAGGTAGTTGCCAGCGTTCACAGTCCTTGTCTCTCGTTCCTTGTTATCTTTCTTATCTGTATTGGCATTTAGACACAGACTCTTGTAGACACTGTTTCTTAGACTAGTTGTTTACAGGGTCATGACTTGGTGACACCCCGATGTGTGGGGCTAGTTTTTCCGTGTTGTAATTTGAGTTTAACTCTTGTTTTTATGAAAACTCTATCATATAAAAGCTTTTCTGTTTATATTTTGTGAAATAATTGAAGTATTTTGAAAACCGGCTTGCCTAGTATCATCGATAGGCGCCATCACGACACGTTAGAGTTTTGGGTCGTGACAAAAATTCTTTTGTCAAATGATGAAAAATCGAATTTTTGCATTTTATGTTTGTCGTAGTGTTAGTAAATGACTTTTGTCAATCACTTTTCTTTCTCTCTTTCTCTTGCTAGTATTAAATATTTTTGTAACTATTTTTTCTAATTGTATTTTAAAATCTATATTAATATTTATATTTAAGAAAATTATTGATCGAAGAATAAAAATAATAGTGTCACGACCCAAAATCTCACCTGTCATGATGGCACCTATCTCAATACTAGGCAAGCCGAAAATCTCAATAACCCACCATATCTTTTAAATTTGAAAACAAAATAATTAAATTCAGTGGAAGAAATCTCACAATTTCAAATATAACACTCTCAAAACCCGGTGTCACTGAGTACATGAGCATCTAAATGAATACAAAGTCTGAATGATAAACATCACTGTCTGAAGTATAGAACAATACAATAACTAAACAGGAAGGGAATCAAGTTTGTAGTCGTCAAGCAGCTACCTTGATACTCTCCAACAGAAATAGCTCCGAATTCTAGCAGTCGACGTATCCGGGAGCACCTGGATCTGCACACGAGGTGCAGAGTGTAGTATGAGTACAAATATGTAACAAGACTAACCTCTGGGCTGAAAGAAACGATGAGCTCCGCAGGTACAGTCCAGTAAAAATAATGGTACAGAAATGTAGGCATGCTTTCAAGTTCAACAGTTAAACTCAGTACAAGTGAAATAGATCAATACTGCATGATATGAGGCATATGACATCTCAGTAGAAAGACCTCATGTAAATACTGGTCAAAAATTATCAGGTCACTTGGTCCTGTTTATGGCCAATCCAGCCCAGGGGTGTTCTAACCCGTATAT